>CM076576.1:964481850-964733178 GCA_034641835.2 Pinus albicaulis
AAGCTGCAACTAAAATTAGAGGCATTTGACAATTTTGGCTAATTCAATTGGTTTGCATGTATTTGATGCTTTATGCAATCCTCCAAAAGGCCATTTATATATTCATACTACCTATCAATTTATCGTGATGTCTTGAACATGCCAGTGATTTAATTGTTTAAAATCACCCAATGTACCTTGCACCCCTATAAAGAACAATGTTCAAAGGAAGAACTTGATACTCAACAACATGTTTGAAGAACATCTTTACAACCTCAATATCCAAGTAAGGCACATTTGTTGGAATGAAGATCACAAACTTGGACAATTGGTCAACCACAACCAATACCCCTTCGTAGCCTTCTGCAACTAGCAACTTAGAAATAGAATCCATAAAGATGTTTTACCAATATCTCTCTAAAACTATGAAAAAATGGAGTTATTTAGCTTGCATTTTGGTGTGTATTTTATGTTGTTGGCAAACAAAACAAGTATGGATGTATTCCTTATTTTCCTCCCTCATATGTTCCTAGTAACAAGCTCATTGCAAAAATGCAATCGACCTTGGGAGCCCTACCTAAAGTGAATCATGACACTCTCTTAAAACCTACTTCCTAAGGTTTAATGACTTAGGTACAACAAGAGACCACCAAAGCACATAATCCACCATCCACCAAAAAGTTCCTTATTTTTCCTTCCTTCACCTATTGCATGATACTTAAAGCAACAAGAACATTCTTCAATCCATCATTGATATTTTCCCACAAGTTTGATATGACTTGCCCTTAAATTCTGAAGGAATCAATAAGGGTTCATCACCCCCTCTATTGTCATAAGATGTGCCTTTCTACACAAGGAACCCACCACAATGTTTAGCTTTCTTGGTCGATACTCAATAGCCATGTCAAATTAAGCTAAGAATTTTTGCCACTTACTTGGGTGACAACTTCCATTGAGTTGTAAACTAACTTGTTGCCACATTGTCTATCATCACAACAACTGGCTTACCTAATAAGTAATGCCCCCATTATTTTATGAAATGCATAATTTTTATCATCTCCATTTTATAAGTAGAGTACCTTTTTTCATGATCCCAAAATTTTATGCTTTCTTAATATGCTAGATGACCTTCCTAAATAAAAAAATCATTTGGTGGAAAAGTCTAAAGTATTTGTTTCTACTTCAAATGATTAATCAAAGTTTCATATCTTCATCACAAGAATTTTCATAGGTTTGTGATTTAGTTCAAAAAACATTTCCCAACACTTTCCAAACCAACTACAAGGTCTTCATTTCTTTACAAATCACTAAGAAGTATCAAAATATCAGAGTAAACCTCAATAAACCTATAGAATTAGTTATACAAACCAAGGAAACTTTTTACCTCATGGATTATTATCAAATCCTCCCAATTTTAAATCACCCTAATATTTGTGAGATTGATGGAGATGCATCCTTGTGTAGTCTAATGGCCCAAAAATAGAATTTAGACTTGGCCAAAGACGCACTTAGACTTCTTTAATTACAACTAATTTTCTCTTGGTTCCTTAAAGATCTCTACCAAATACTTATTATGGTATTCAATGTTCTAATTTTAACATCACAATATTGTCTAAATAGACGACACAAATTTATACAAGAAAGGTTTGAACACATCATTCATCAATGTGAAAAAGTTAGTAGGAGAACTATAGAACCTAAAAGGCATAACAAGATATTCAAAACTTCTATACCATGTCACACAAGTTATCTTTACAAAATTTCCTTCTACAATCCTTACTTGATAGCATCCCTACCTTGAGTATAAGTTCCAAAAAACCTTCATCTTAGCCAAATTTTCAAAATATTCCATGACTAAAGGTAAGGGGCGTCGATTCTTGATTGTTTGCTTGTTCAATGCATGGTAGTATAAGCATATCCTCAACTCTAATGTGTCATTATTACTCTAGTATGGGTATGCCATAAGGGGACAACAAAGGTCTAATGAAGCAGACATAAATTAACTCACTCATCTACTTCCTCGATTCTTCAAAGCCTATTCCATAATGTCTATAAGGATCCTTCACTTGAGGTTTAGACCATTGTTCAACCTCAATAAAATCATTAATGGTGCACCTACATCGGAGAAATTTTTGAAAATTATTTGGCATTTGGTCTACAAACTCATTCAACATATATACAATTTTAGGCGGCACAAGAGTACTCATTATGCCCTCGTCCACATTTCCTATCAATGAAAAAATATAGAGCTAAAAAAATTGATACCAAAAAGTGCTCTCTTCATGCTAAGTGCAAGAACCAACGACACTTTTTCATCAAGATTATTTTCTATTATGCACACAACACAAGGCTTCCATCCATCAAATATCATGAAATTGTCCAAAAATGGCATGAAAATTGCATTGGTTCTTCTTAGAAAGTTTAGCCCGAGGATGACTTTGAATTCATCTAATTTTACCACTATAATGTCAACATGACCCTTCCATTTTCCCAACTAGATATGAACTCCAAATGGAACACTTGATATTTTTTTGTCCTTACAATTAACCACCTCAGCAAAAGTACTACATGATCCAATCTTAAGGTTAAGTTCACCTATCGATTCGTTGTTCAATAAATTATGGGAGGCATCAATGTCAATCAATTCCTTCACCATTATTTTCTTCACAATAAGATCCACATAACAAAGTTTATTTAGGCTTCATCCCTGGTTTCTAGCCAAGGCATCTGCTCTTTGTAAACACTTGTTCAAGCTTGGTTTCACCCTTCTCATCACCAAAAAAATCAATTGCACACAACTTGTTAATTGAACCAAATTGCAATAAGAATAAACAAAATTCTCACTTTTTATTGTTGCAATTTTCCCTTGGGTAGCTTGTAATTCCATCTCCAGGAAGTATGTTCATTTTGTGGGGAAATACCTAGGCTCAACTTCACTTAGTCATGAGACTATCTAAAGCACTTTCTTGACTGGCACTACCAACATATTTGTGAAAAGAAAACATGCCCTATGTCATGGTGCAATTCTTGATAACTTTTTAGCCAAGTAGGTTGTGATTTGCAATAAAAATGTATTGTCATCCTTAACCTTGTTCATCTAACCTCTAGGATGTTCCAATTCCTTCAAGACTTAAATTATCTTTGGATTCATCATGGATGATTCTTAGAAGTAGCGTTGTTCCAACAATCATTATGTCCATAATTAACTCATCTTTTAAATCATCATCTCTACCAAGTAGTGTTCTTAAGGCTTTAATATCACTTGTCATGGTCCTATGGATATTTCCTATAATTTTATGTTTTAGCATACCCTATCCTTTAATACTTCCTTGCTTCAACCACAAGGGCTAAAACGACCTATGTATAGTTACAACTAGACCAATACTCTTCACTTAAAAATTTCCCATACCTAATTCTAAGCTGTAGTTTTGAGCACTTCAATGAAGTTCACTAACACAAGGTTTGGCATCCAACTGCGACATTAAAAAATTCAAAGAAATATAATTAGAACTTAGCCAATTAACACATCCATGGAATTGTAACATCCAAAATACAAAGAACCAACAACACAATATGTTAAGGCAACATCAAGGATGGATTCTTATATTTTATTAATGAAGAATGTTACAAAATGTTAATAGAGGAGTACGGTAAATGCATGCAACTATTTTTGCAAGAGTTCAAATAGAATAAGGAACAAATACTTTATTTCCAATCTCCTTGCACAAACCAACCCCCAAGGCACCAATGGCCATGCCTCATATAGGTCCCATTATTCAACAAACTAGGTTGTTAATTGTTTTTACTCAACTCTACCCCATTAAGGTTCAATGCCAAGGCACCCAATGGAGGTCGATAAGACCTTCACACTTTAGCTCACAAGCTCGCCCTTGGACCAGGGGGTAACCCTCAATATGTCACAAAATATAATCATTTTGAATTAGCTCAAAACAATTTATTTAAGCTTTTAGTTTTCTAGGTTTATGATGCTAGATAAAATGAAAGGTGAAGTAATACAACAGAGTGGATATGATAAATCACTAAAAATAAAGTATATGAAAAAAAGCCTCTCCAATGATCACCTTTATTCCTAACACACAAATACTTAAAATTTAATAGATGAAATATTCTAAGATAATGTGTCTAATGAATAATATAAGTATTCACTGGCATAGAGGAACACAAGTATATTAAATATTAAGTAATAATGCTTATTTTCCTTAGTAATTTAACAAGAGGAAAATGTATTAAGTTGGTATGAAGAAACTTATGACATGCATGGAAACCATAGATTAAAATGCAGATATTTATATGATTGATCCTCTAATAAACAAATTCTTAATGATTGGTGAGAGATAATGTATACCTTTCTCATATAAAATTTCCATAATAGATCATTTCTTAAAACCTTAAATCATTAAGATTTTATAATATTCATTATTTAAAAAACACAACTTTCATGACTAACAAACAATAGTGTATATCATACTCATGTAAAAGTTTGGGAAGAATTGATTTCTTAAAAATCTATTATTCGTTCACTAGTTGGTTCAGGAAAGTCATCAACTAAAATTAATGAAGCTCCATCAACATTAAATTTATTTATGATTGTAATCAATAGTTAAAAAATTTGCAATAGTATAAATATAAGAAAAGATTTTAAATACATAAGAAGAATTTACAATCATGAAAGAAAGTTGGATTGAATCTATGCAGTGGACGAAAATTCTCTTTTTGGTCTCAATATACCTTTAATTTGTCCTTGTTGAGCAGGTTGATAGTTGGTTGTCAGTGACGTCAAGTTGAGTCATTGATTTCAGGTAATTTTCTCATTAGGAGGTGTGGTCTAAAGCATGTGAGAAATTATTAGTTGGGTAGTTCTCTCAAAGATATTTCCAATGGTATATGGAACTTGGTGTAACTCCTAAGGGATAAGGAGCTATCACACTTTGAAGCTTCAGCAGGGTTCTAAGCTTCATGGTTCCAGCATGGGCCCTTACCCACCGGATCGACGCTTAGCCATAGAACAAGGCTCAAGAGGAAAAATGACAAGTGCCGCAAGCAAGAGAGCAGTAAGCTATTGATCCCAACCCGTAATCACAAGGAGTTGGGATAAATACCTTAAGCACTTGTAAGACCATTCAGTCATGTCAAAGCAAAAACAATAATGAGGTGACAAGCGATGAGTAACAAACAATAAGCTGGAAAAGCCCCAAGTCATAGCCCTTAGTTATAAGGTGCTCAACCTACGTACCAAGGTGCTTATCGGCATGCTAGGAGAAAACTAAACCACTCTCAAACATTGTAATGAGCAACGAACGATGGTTATCACACATGGAAGGAAAAGTGGTGTCGCCATGTAAGTTCCAGGTGGTGTGATTAGTGGCAAAGATGATGATGTGGTAGCTTGTGAGTGTGACATGTGGCAAGTGCATTTGGTGTTGCAAATGAACAGTTGGAAAGTGACACACAACAATACATTGGAAGCTATGTGTCGATAGAGAACAAATGGCACAATTTGATTGGATGACATGTATTGATACATGGAAAACTATGAAATGCAAGGTGATGTGGAAGAACCTCGATATTTGCACCTAGGACAAGTTTTGAAAAGGATTTTAGTGTTAAATATTCTTGGTGTTTTTCGTATTTCTATAAAGGTGGGGCCATGGACCACCATCGAACCCCCATCGGCAAGGGAAAAAGCATTAGAGACTCCATCAATGGAAGAGCATTGAGCAGTGGGTGGTATCATCTCTTGACAACAAAGAGGAATGATAATATCCCCATCTATTGAAAATATGTCCTGGTATCGGGACCTCGAGGGAGTTTTTGGAGGAAGAGACTCAAGCCTTAGTGGCGAGCAATGAACTGTTGGGCACTGGTCACAACCCTCAGTTGTGAAGGTTAGATGGGAAATCACCTAAGGGAATATAAACCTCTTGGCCTATTGACCATCGATAGTCATATCATAATGGGTGTAGACAAAAGCTGATGAGTGGTAAAGAAGTAGGGCAATGAAGGAGTAGAGCATGGTCACAACTCCCAGTGGTATGAGCTAGTTAATAAGGGCTACAATTGGAAATTTGGTAGTGATGGGTGCCAATTTTTGTTCTACATTTGGAATGTTAAAATAAAAAATTAGATAGGTCATAGGGTCCCTGTCTATAAATAGAAGGATAACGATGTGATCAATTAGATTTACCATGCATTCGAATAGCTTTAGTTGTAATGAACATGAAGATGCATAGGAAACCCGAAGAGTGATGAGAACTATGGGAGTTGAGAGGAAAAAATATCGGTGATTAATTGTTGTGGAGAGTTCATATATGTTAATATATGGAGTTCCCTATGTAGATGAGGAGGTTGTGATGAGGAGATATAATTAAAAGGGAAAATTTTGATGTGAGAACTAATATGTCAGTGAAGAGTTGCATTGTGAAATAGAATGAAATGTGTGTCTGATATAGAAAATCAGAGATAGAGAAGAAAGTGTCATGCTACATAGAGGCTGGTTATGAAAATAGAGGCAGTGTTGTCTCGAATGAGGAGTACTTGCTAAGCTCTAATGGGATAAGATGAGATTGTTGTAGAAACAAAAAAGAGTAGATATGTATGCTAAAGTCATATATGGATTTTTAGGAGAAGAGGGGTTGAGAAGATCTAAATGTTGTTATCAGATTAGGGCCAAAGGTGAAGTTCATATCTGAAGCAGATGAAGGAAGATCAATAGATTTGAGATTTAAATAATTGGTTTACTAATATATTAATAAAAGAGCCAGTGGATTTGAGTTTGAAAATAAGATGAAAAAGGGATTTGCTAGGAAAAGAAAGTTGGTGCCTATAAATTTTAGTTGATTGGTGCCAGCAAATATTTGAAGTCGGTGCTTCCAATGAATTCGTGCTTTTAGCATGTAGGTTTTCACAATAATAAATATGTTGATTTTGAGATTCTTCTGGAATACCATGTAGTATCACTGAGGTGTTCGACATTTCGAATGAACTTTTCACCCATCTTCAGGGGAAAAAAGCTATATTATTGATACGAAGAATGCTATACCACAAATAATTTGATAAAGAATATGACCGATAGGGAATCTTACAATTAGGGGATGTAAGGAGAATGTGAACGACAATGAACATTAAAAATATTAAGAAAAATCTATTAATAGTTATTAATTTTAGAGGGGAAGGTAAAATTAGAATAAATTAGATCAAATATAAGAATATAATTAATAGAATTAAATTAACAAAGAATTAGATTAGGAATCTAATAAATTAGTAAATGGCCTTAAGGGGATGTAAAGAGAATGTGGACGATAATGAACATTAAAAAAATCTTAATAATTATTAATATTAGATGGGAAGGTTAAATTTGAATAAATACAAGTAATTATAAGAAGACAATTACTAAAATTAACAAAGAATTAAATTAAAATATTTGGTAAAAGTGACAGTAAATTAATAATATTTTATTTAATTTTTGTCAAATTGAATAAATGATAAAATAATAGGATTTTGGTTAAATTGAGATTAATACTAGCAAAGATAATGGTTAATTACTTATATTAAATTAAAGGGGATTGTGTTGAGAATTTAGAGGGCTGGTGATTAATTCAAATTGTCTGATTTACCGTCCTTTCATCTACTTACTCTATATGCAGATATATACCATATCATACTTCAGTAATTCATATTATAGTATCCGCACATTTTTCCAGACATATAATTCTCCTTGTTGGATTCACTATAGAAATATTCATATATCTTCTTTCTGAACTTATACTTGTAGTTGTTGCACCTTCGCTTCAGGGTGATCTATATTCTAGCTTTAGTAAGTCGCAGCCTTTCTGCCACATAGATTTGCACGCACTGCACTTCTTTTTATAATCCGATTACACTTATTATTACAATCTGCATTTCACTTCATAGGTGACCGCATGACCGCATTACACTTTAGAGATCATCATATTTCATTTCAAGGATGATCACATCATGTTTCAGAGATTACCACATTACATTTTAGGAATGACCACATCACACTTCAGAGATTACCGTAGATTACCGCATTACATTTTAGGGATTACCGCATCACACTTCAGAGATTAATTTTCATTCTATAATGGCCCTTGTAACAGGTCCAAGAATATAGCGATAGACTTCTTCAAAATGACGTTACACTATATATAGCCTCATATAACTCTCGATCTATGATCTACATCAGTCTGAGTTGAATCTGCTTTAAAACTATTCATGTGAGCCTATATATAGTGGTTGTTATTTGTATTTAAGACGACAATATATTTGTCTAGCAACCGTCTTCCATTATCTTGATTAAGGCCAACTTTAGGTAGCATGGTTTTGGAGCGTAATCAAGTGTAACATATCTTTATATACATGACTTCCTATTTAACTTTATGACTTAATGACATATCCTAAAGACATTAAGAAGATGTCATATGACCTAAAAACTTCTTGCTTATGAGACCCACAATGCAAGCAAAAGAATTTATTCTTTTTTTCATTTACATAAAAATATAATTTTAACTCATTATGAAAACCTAACCTAGTTACACTTTTCAACACTCCCTCTTAACTAGGGAGGTATTCATACAGGTACATGGTCAATTTCAAACTGAAGAATCTCATAAGAAGAATCGGATTGGTAATCACATCTGCATAGCATCATATCAACCAGCATTGTCCTAGTGCAAGGCCTTGACTAACAACCCCATCTCTCAACGAGACAATGGGATACAATGCTGGAGAGACACATGACTTATAAACACCATCGTCATTGTCTCTCCAAGGTACATACTCCACCTGGGTGTTCCCAAAGTATGACCTTCTTGGACTATTCTTCTCTTGGGTAGCTAGCCCTCAAAGAATATTGGTCCCCGACTACTTTTATCTTAAATTCCCTAATACATTCTCAAAGAGTATCAAATGCCATATGATTACCCAATCCTCCATTATGTCTTCCCAAGTGAAGACCAGAATGATGTGTCTAACTCTCCCTCTCAACCAGGGAGGACCTATTCCACAAGGGAATGTACTCGTTCCTATACAAGGAATGTACCTAAGCTCATTCTTAGGAATTACCAAGTTTATTCCAAGTAAGAAACTTATCATCATGCTCCCTCTTAACCAGGGACTTCCAGCAGCAATGGTGAGACACCCAGCTGCTCATGAAGAATTCCTGTCCTTGGTGTCATGGATTTCGATATTGAGGAATCTTCAAATTTTAGCTTCACAGGGCACATATCATCCATCACTTTCATCCTGAGTCATGTCAACTATCAGAAAGTGATTCATCAGACTTCCTTATCTGGTCCACTATTGTACCATGCTGCTTTCCTTCAAATCATCTCCCAGGATCATACATCCTTTCTCATGATTAGCAGCCCTGCACAAATTCATCCAGATAAACATTTACATATGAAATTTTAAAACAAAAGTTACCTCAGTGATAATATTTCACCATGACATCTTTCTATAAGCATCAACATCCTTCATATATTTTGAGACATCTCCTAATGATATGTTTTTCCAAGGGTATTTTTCTTTACCAGACTTTCGTCAGAGTCTACATATCTTTCCAGGAGATCTCCTAGTCACATATTCTTGGCCTCCGGATGATAACTTCCTCTTGACATGGTTTCATTTCATCATCTCTTCCTCTCTGCACATTCTTGATTCCCAGGAACATACAAATTTTCTAGTTTCCCATTCATAAACAACCACATCATATTCCATGAGGACATATTATGTTGATTTCATCTATCCGTGCATTGAAAGATACTCCTCCATAGATCATAATTCTAAGTATAGAAGTCCATTACCTGCAACCACATGACATGCCTTCACATCATCCAATGTCAGCTTATAAATATATACATACCTCATAGCTTTTTCCCTTGAGTCATCCTATAGTAATTTCTCTTGAATAAAGAGCTTCATTCCTTTGACCTGCTTCAAAAATATGTCATCACATCCCAAAATTCTGTCTCCATGATGACCCTTGATCTGATGACTGCTTTAATTTTAGTAGAGAGGTTTCCAAAAGATTTTTCACCGAGAGCTCCTTCCATTATTTTATCGAGATGCTTCTTAATGTACATGCTATCATACAATTTTATAACTAATCAGCGATCACTTACAAAGGAAGATGATCTTAATCATAATAGAGATCTCTTGCTTCCTCCTTCTTACATCTTTTAGCATCAAGTTCTTCTCTTTCATAAGTGACATGGGCTTCTTCCTTTTTTCCTCTTTTCCTTTCCAGATTTAGGACAATCTCTTTTATAATGTCCAAGCTCATCACATTCAAAGCATCACACATTGTCCATATTTCTTCTTTTATTCCGAGGGCCATATTTTTCGAATCTTCCTTTCTTCCTGTATGAGGCTGCAAAGGCATGATTCTCTTCACTTGGTCCTGTATCAGCTTTGGCCTTTAGTCTCGTTTCCTCTATTTCACATAGAAACCATAAATCATGGAATGGAGTGGCTTCTTTCTTCCCATATAGACTAGAAGTAAAGCTTCCCCATTCCTCTGGTAGAGCATTCAACACCACTGTTGTCATCTCAGTGTCAGACATCACTTCTCCTAGTTCTGTAGTTGTTCTCTTATTTTAGAAATCCTCATAAAGTATGGAGCGATTCCTGCTTCCCTTGATAATTTCATTTTGTATAGTTCTTATCTTAGAGAGATTTCTTCTCCAGCAGTACTCAAAAAGAATAGCTCCACCAATTTCTCATATATTTGTTTTGTAGTCTTTAGTTTTGATACATAGGGAATGAGAGAGTCTTTGATGGATTTTATGAGAATCCTTTGGGCTCTAATTTCTCCCTTCATGTACTTGGCATGGGCTGGAGTATCTTCTTTTGAAGGTTGAATAGTAGATCCTTCGATATAGTGCATTAATTCGTCTTCAATTATATTCAAGTCTGTTCTCTTCTTCCATGCACTGAAGTTTGATGACCCAACCAACTTGTTGCTTTCATTACAAGGCATCTTGACAGATAGGGTCATGAATACTTACTTGAGTGGATTGGCTTGTAGCTTCCTTGATAATGATTGAGAATTAATTCAAGGGTTTCTTTTCTTCAATGTTGGTGTACTTGAACCCTTGATTACAAAGAATATCTTCAGAAGTTGAGGTTCTTTTCAAACAATGTCTTGAGTGCAAATATTTGATGGAAAAGATTATTTTCTTGAATGAGTTTGATCTTTTGAATGAGATAGGAAATCTCAATTGATGTAGTTAGATAGGCTTCTTTGCAAACTGAGTTGACTTCCCAACCCAAACCTTGATCTTCGCTTCTTTGAGTGTCTTGTTGAGAAGCAACCCTTGTGTTTAGTACATTAGCTCTGATACCATGTTGAGAATTTAGAGGGTTGGTGATTAATTCAAATTCTCTGATTTTCCTTCCTTTCATCTACTTACTCTCTATGCAGATATATACCACATCAGACTTCAGTAATTCATATTATAGTATTCGCACTTTTTTCTAGACATGATTCGTAAGTCTCCTTGCTAGATCCACTATAGAAATATTCAGATATCTTCTTTCCGCACTTATACTTGTAGTTGTTGCACCTTTACTTTAGGGTGATCTGTATTCTAGCTTCAGTAAGCCGCAGCCTTTCTGCCACACAGATTTTCACATACTGCACTTCTTCTTATAATCTAATTACACTTCTTATTACAATCTGCATTGCACTTCATAGGTGACTGCATGACGGCATTACACTTTAGAGATTATCGTATTTCATTTCAAGGATGACCACATCATGTTTCAGAGATTACTGCATTACATTTCAGGAATGACCGCATCACACTTCAGAGATTACCGCATTACATTTTAGGGATTACCGCATCACACTTCAGAGATTAATTCACATTCTGTAATGGCTCTTGTCATAGGTCCAAGAATATAGCGATAGACTTCTTAAAAATGAAGTTATGCTATATATAGCCTCATATAACTCTCAATCTATGATCCGCATCAGTCCGAGTTGAATCTGGTTTAAAATTGTTCATGTGAGCCTATATATAGTGGTTGTTATTTATATTTAAGCCGACAAGATATCTGTCCAACAGCCGTCTTCCATTATCTTGATTAAGGCCGACTTTAGGTAGCATGGTTTTGGAGCGTAATCAAGTGTGACATATCTTTATATACATGACTTCCTATTTAAATTTATGACTTAATGAAATATCCTAAAGACATCAAGAATATGTCATATGACCTAAAAACTTCTTGCTTATGAAACCCATAATGCAAGCAAAAGAATTTATTCTTTTTGTCATTTACATAAAAACATAATTATAAGTCATTATGAAAACCTAACCTAGTTACACTTTTCAACAAATTGGAGCCTCCAATAGGTTATAGCCTACATAACTTGATGTAATATGAAGTTGGCGCTTGCATTTACATCAAATTCAAAAGGAATTTTTTGTTTTCTCCCATATGGGTTTCCACATAAATATCTTGTGTTCAAATGTGCATGACTATATTTTTGAATGTGATTGAGTAAGTAAATAATTGTAAAAAATTATAAAATAATGATTCACCCCCCTCCTTCTCAGTATTTCCCTAGTTTCCAACAATTGGTGTCAAAGCAGGTTCCTTTAGGAAAAAATTAACCACTCGAAAGTAGATCTCAAGGACCATAATTAACTAGGGTTGGCTTTGCCCAAATGGAGTACCATTCTTAAATGGATCAAATTATGCAACATGGAAGGTAATATGGGAGGTTTAGTTAATGGATATTGACTTGGATGTATGGTTATCTGTAGGTTATGGAAATAATAATACAAAATCTATGAACACAATCTTGAGTGGGTTGTCTAAATTAGATTCTAACAAGGCAATTCGTTGTGAGACTGCAAAAGAGATATGGGATAAGTTGCAATGCATCTATGATGAAGATGCTCACATTGTATATGAAGTCAAGAATTCCTCTCAAAAGGAAGAATTACAAAATACTCAAAGAAGAACGAATACCATGATTTCTCAAGTAATGAATCAAATCATTAAGAGTATCCCATTTTAACAAGTTCCCAAACTGTTGATTATCATTAATAAAATGACATTAGAGATGAAGAAGATGTTGATGAATTGCAATCGCCAGGTAAGCTACTATTTTATTGTAATTATAGAATAATAGGTCATCTATATTCTAGATGTTCAAATGCAATTTCAGAATAAAGAGACAAATATGTAGGTTTTAACCCTATACAAAAATTACCTTCAAACGAATACTTAAAACAAAAGAATATACAATAGAGAGAATGTTATGAATAAAATAATATAAATAATTTAACCCATAAATAATGATTAGTTAATTAGTAATTAGTACTAAAGAGGCATGTCTGATGAGACACGACCTTTCGTGAAGAGGCACCTGTCTAGGTATATAAGTAGGCCTCATTTGTAACATTCAATCATTCTCCGTACATTTATATAATAATATGTGTATCCTCAGTGGATACTTTCATATTCCAAGTCTTCTGGAGTATTTAACTTGAGTTAACTTGAGGTACGAACGTTGTTCGTTCCACTTAATATCAGAGCAGTTTGAGCCTTCAACCACTTAACCACTGCACAGAACCACACTCTCTGATCCAGGCCCTTGGCCATCAAAATTTTTTCAACCTTGTTGCCGTATAATTGAAGTGTTTCACTCAAAATTTGGGAGTTTCTCCTCTGCCCTGGTTATCTAGGCCTTTGGCCATAAAAATTAAAATAATAATTTTTTTTATATAAATATATATAATAAGAGAAAAAAATGGAAAATTTCCCCATTCGCGGCCATAAAAAACCAAACCCACTCTTGAAGTTACAGACGCAGCCATAGTTTTTGCTCGACAAGCAACCACCAACGCTGGCAACATGCTTTCGGTACCACATTGCACCCATCTCCATTTGTCCATTTTGCTGCATCTAGCCTCTATTACATCTATCCACTATATCTACCTCCACAATGTTCATCATTCAACAATGACATTTGGTGCATCTGTTACTTAGTTTTATAAAACACAGGTTACCCACACATCCATTCGACAGCCGACACATCAGTGGTCTGCATCCGGACGCTGCGCCCATAAGAATTCGCGACAACCCACAAATTTTTGTTGCAACCATTGATATCGTGCCTACTCGTGCCTCGAATGACTAGTACCATTGTACAAACCGTTAATCCAACCACCATTAGCTGCCACTTGCAGCCGCTTTCTTCCCTGCTGTCATCCCCATTGTAAACGCTCTTGTTTCTCCTCACGCAACACCCACTACGACTCTTTTCCCATCGATCTACAGTAGCTTGATGTTGATGCATAGCCACCCTCACTCCTTGTCTGCATTTTATCAAATCAAGTCATTGTTCAAGCGTTACCCTTGGTAAAAAGATAAATCAAATCGACATTATCCACCGAATCACCGCCAAGCCACTGCTTCTCATGTCTGCCATAGGCCGACCTTCTAACTCTACAGCAGCCACTGACGAATCCAGTTCCACCCAGGAAAGCCTACGCCACTCTACCGCATTCACCCTAGTCACCATTTTGTAAGCCCATCACTATTTTCGCCATACGATCCTTGGAATCCGTACAACACCGTATTCCATACATTTTTCTGAAACTTGTACCATTAAAATCGCGAGTGTCTTCGCAGAATGGGAGTATTGAAACCCTTGTGAAGAATCACTACCCTTCATGGTGGTATATCACCCCACAACTAAGCATACGTGAAGAATTAATTAGAAAGAAGAAAAAAGGATTAATTCACATTGAATATTAAATATTAAAACTCAATTGAAGTTTATATGAGAATATATACTAATTAAAATTATTCTCTAAGACTATATGAGAATGTATACTAAGGAAACTATTCTTTAAGTCTCATGTTGAAGGTCATGAAGGGTTCCATTTGAAATAGAATTATTTAGAAAAGTGAAATAAGGTATTTGGAAGGGTTGAAATAATTTTTTTACAAAAAAAAGGGATATAAAGTAAAGAGAATTATTGGATGCAAAAATATAAAAAGGAAATACAGTTAAAGTGAGAATATATTTTAAAAATTTATGAAGTTCAATCCAAGAATTCAAGGGAAAAAATTAAAGAAAAAAATATATATTATAAAAAAAAGGGTAAAGAGATGATTTCCACAAAGAACAGTGGTTTCTTTGCAATATGTCCTTTTTGCTCACAAGGATATCTTAATTGTCACGAGTCATTCAGAAATCAAAACATCCTCTGCATAAAATGTTACGAAGCTTTTACCTTAGTTGAATTTCTAAGTGATACATAAAAACAAACATTAGCAAGACAGATGAAATAATTAATGGCAACAGTTGGGAAATAACATATAGGTTTTAATAACGAAATGAAGAAGACATAATCTAAATTACAAGATAAACACCCCTCATCATCCCTACCAAACGATGTAATCCCATTTACCGAGAAATTGCAGTTGAAAGATCAAAAGAAAGATAGCCAAACTTCAACAAAACAAGAAAGTGTTACAACAGGAATATGAAGACCTTGCAGATATACATTACAAACAAAGAATGGAAAAAGACGAAGAAATTTCTCGACTCAAGGACCATGTTGAAAAATTAATTAGACAAGTCAATAAGACTAAGGTCACAAAGAAGGAACTCAATAAGCACTTATCAGAACAATAAGAGGAAAATTTACGTCTAAAGAACCTTAATAAAAATTTATTAGAACAAATCAAAATTTTAAAAGATGATGAGAAGAATACTAAGGATAAAATCAAAAATTTAGAAAATGAAGAGATTTTATGTCGAAGGAATCATAATCAAAACCTTCCTACACAAATAAAGAAGCCCAAAAGTGACAAGAAGCTACTTAATTTCAAGTTATAAAAACTTACTCAAAAAGTATCGAAGTCTTTAGTCCATGTTGAAGAAAAAAATCCAAACCCAGATCTAGTCAATATCCCAACTCAATAAAATGACAAACTAGATGAAGTAAATATGTACTTAGAATTTGCAATTCCAGCAATAAAATATTCAAGTGAAGATCTAGAAATGAACCATTCAACGTCCTTGGATATGGGAAATCAAGTACTTCAAATAAATCAAGGAGACGACATAAACAAGATAAGGGCAAATCAAATCAATAGAATTCCTTATCGACATCTGAATCACGAGAGTAGACAACTCAATCAAGCAACGTTTTCAGAATATAATGAACAAACTGATGTTCCGAAGAATAGTAATGTCAGTGCAATGCACTCATGTGATATCAATCCATCACAAATTTCCGGTAGTCAAAAAAGTCGACAAAAGATTAATTTAGGATGGTGTGATCCATTCTCAGTGCAACAATTTAGTTTTTCACTTAGAGGATAATATAAATTAGTATCGACAAGGATGACTACCCTAAGATGAGAAGACATTCGTAGCAGAAGAAGAGATCAAGCCTTCCATCAAAAAACTTCTAGGACAAAGCTTCAACAAGTTTTGAGGACAAATATTGTTGAGGAGGAAGGAAATTTTATGAATAAAATAATATAAATAATGTAACCCATAAATAATGGTTAGTTAATTAGTAATTAGTAATAAAGAGGCATATCTGATGAGACATGACCTTTCGTGAAGATGCACCTGTCTAGGTATATAAGTAGTCCTCATTTGTAACATTCAATCATTCTCCATACATTTTATATAATAATATATGTATCCTCAATGGATATTTTCATATTCCAAGTCTTCTGGAGTATTTAACTTGAGTTAAATTGAGGTATGAACGTTTTTCATTCTAGAGAACATAAAAAATATACATAGATATTTTCCCCTCGATCCCAAAACTGGGACTACCAGATTGATGTTTTCATTATTTTTGTTTCAATGTTACAATACATATATATACATGCCGAAGCATTCATAAACCCCAATCCATAACCCTGGATTAGAACATAATCATAGTTCCCTTGACCAGATCTACAAAATACGATGTGCATAAAACCATCATGTCCAAAACCATGTGAAAAACCCATGCACAAAACCATGGGTAGGTCCGCCCACCATCTGTGGGATTTCCTCCCATCCTTGGGTTTTCCCAACTATTATTGGGTCTGCATTAAAAAAAAAAAATCCCAACATACCCAACATTCTCCCACTTATTGTTTTCATTCCACATAGGGGGTCACAGGAGAGCTTAGTCATTGGTCCATCCCTGCAACACCCATTGTTTCTCTACACCAAGAAAATTCCTCAGTGCTCATAGACTTTGTCAATGCATCTACAATGTTCTTCAAAGTATCCACCTTTAGCTGCAACACATTTTTTTCCTCGAGCATATCCCTCAGAAATTGATACTGAACATTAATGTGCTTTGTCTTCGAATGATAAGTAGGGTTCTTTGCCAAGAAAATTGCACTTTGGTTATAAAATTCTATCCTTATATCTTGTTGTACCAACCCCATACTTGAACACAAACTTTGCAACAAAAATGCTTCCTTTCTTGCATGAGTGGCTGCCAGATATTTAGTCTCTGTAGTCAAAAGTGCCACTACAGACTACCTCTTGCTCATCCAACTGACTGCTCCTCCAAATACGTTAAACACATACCCACTTGTATATCTTCTTTGATCCAAATCTCCAGCCCATTCTACATAAGAAAATCCACACATTCCCAAAACTTTGTCCAATCCCCGTCTTCCTTAGTAGCACAAAACATAATCACTAGTGCCACAAAAATACTTGAAAACCCGCTTCACAGTTGTCTAATGCTCCTTCCCTAGTTTGAAATAAACCTACTCAATACTCCCACTGCATGTGCAATGTATAGTCTGGTGAAATCCATTGCATACATCAAGCTACCAAATGCACTCACATGTAAAAACACGGGACATGTCCTCTTCCTCTTCTTATGTCTTAGGACATTTTTTAGCAGATAAATTTACACCTACAAGAATAGGAACCTTCATTGGTTTACTATCTTGCATATTAAACCTCTGCAATATTGTCTTGACATAATTCCTCTAGTTTAACCATAGCTTCCTCTTTGCCCAATGTTGTTTAATTTTCATGCCCAAAATATAAATTGCAACACCAAGATCCTTCATTTCGAATTTGGAGGACAATTGGTTCTTCAAATCCTGGATATTTTCTTTGTCATTTCCAATCAACAACATATCATCCACATACAATACCAAATAAATAACACAGTCACCAATTAATTTAAAATACACAAAGTGATCCACTTTGTTTATGAAGAAGCCAAGTCATCATATATATGTATTAAATTTATGATACCACATCCTTGGTGACTGTTTTAACCATACAAAGACTTTTTTAATCTGAATACCAGTTATTTCTTACCCTTCACTGTAAATCCTTCAAGTTTCTTCATGTAGATATTTTCTTCTAGATCCCCATGAAGAAATGTTGTCTTCACATCCATCTATTCTACCTGAGAATTGAAAGCAACAACAACAAATAAATTAATTTAAAAGAATCTAATTTAGCAATACAAGAAAAAATATCACCAAAATCAATTATCGTCACCTGAGAATAACCTTTTTCTACCAACCGAGCTTTCTATTTCTCCACCTTTCCTTCTACATTCATCCTCTTCTTAAACACTCATTTGCTTCCAATGAGTTTCCTTCCAGCCGACAACTCCGCCAGATCCCAAGCCTAATTTTTTTATAAATATTCCATTTCATCAACCATGGCCTCTTTTTAGAGTTTTCCATTCTCTAGATCTACTGCCTCCCTAACAATTCTGGGATCATCATTAGTAATAGATAAAACAAAATTTGAATAAAAATCAGATGGAATATACCTTTATGGCTACCTTCTCTATCGAACTGATCTTCTCAAAACTGGAGTTTGTGGCTCTTCCTCTTTTGAATCGTGTTCTACTGTAGAGTTTGATTCTTCCTCCTTCAGTTCAAACTCTATATTTTTAGGCTCCTTTGGTAGGAATTCATATTTAATAAAATTTATCACCTCTCTGAACACCACATCTCGACTATACACAACTTTCTTTATTTCTGGGATCCAAAGCTTATAACCTTTTAACCCATCCTTATACCCAATAAATATGAATCTTTCAAATTGATTGTCCAACTTGTTTCTTTTCTCCTTTGGAACATGTACATATGCATCACAGCCAAATACCCTGAGATGTGAAATATAGGGGTGATGCACATGTTTACTAACACTTGTAGGTTTTGGTGTAATGAAAATCATGATTCCAACAAGTGGTATCAGAGCCAAAGGTGAGTTTGAAACATCCTCGGCTAGTGTTGCGGGGGGGGGGGGGGGAGATTGTCGGGTATTGGATAATCTATCGCTCCATGTGTGTTTTGCAACATGTGCTTAACTTCTCAAGGATTCATTAACTGTAGCGATGTGTCTGTTTACTAACACTTGTGGGTTTTGATGTAATGATAATCATGATTACAACAATGGTCCCAAAACAAGTAATCACCTCTCTCAAGGTGTTTGGTGGTTGTAAGTACCTCCTCAAAATACTCCATGGCCATAAGGAAAGGAACATTCAACCAATTGGGTCCATGTTCTCCTCAAAATGTGAAAACTGCGCCCGAGTCATTTGAAGTCTTTATATAAGAAAACACTTTAACTCTTCCCAAGTTAAATATTTTTCCCAACTTATATGTCTAATTGCTAGGGGCACCTGTTTATAAATATCAGTTGCATGTTCCAATATTCCATGCTTGTTTGAATGATTGGGAAAGAGTTCCTATTATTGTTTTAAGGAAAATTCCCTATAGGTTACTTCCTATCAAGGATGAAAAATGGCTTTATTTGGAATTTACCATTTGGTTCCACAAAAATGATATCTAATTAGGCATATTTTTTGATCATTTACATATTTATAAAGTAAAGAAACATAAAATACATTATCTAATGTTATTAGGAAATGTAATTCTATATAAAACCAATATTTAGGACTTTAAATAGCTTACATTATGTGGGTGTTGGCTTGGAACAACTTTCCAACTTCAAAAGGATTTCCTTGAATTCACTCCATGAAATACATGATAAACAATTGTAAACTCTTCATCACTTTTCTTCTTGTTAGCATTACTTTTCCTAGGCATATATAACTTGAGTGTAACCATGCTAATTTATTTTCCTAACTCATTAGTGTGTGTCATATTTTCCATACAAAGCTTCAAAGTAACTTATTCCCAATTATAAAAAATGTTGATTATTATCATATGAAAAATTCATTAAATAAAACTAATCTTCCCAACTAGAAAACTTGGTGCTCCATCTCACACATACACATGTTAATAATGACCTAGTTCACTCTTTTTTTCTACCCATTCATAGAGGTTGTGCTAAAATTTAGTGGTGTGTCGATCACTTGAATTAAAATCTTACAAAAGTTCATGAACTTTGTGTCTTAAACTAAGACAATCACATTGGGCACTCTATGCAACATTACATTTCATTTCATTAATTGGGAAAATGTTTCATTTCTAACGTCATAGGTTTAGTACCCAGTGAAAAATCCCAATTAGACCTTCCTTTCTTGAAATGAGAACCCTGTGATTATAGCCCAACTATTGTAATTTTGGGGTATAAAAATATGTCATGCAACTATTATGAAATGTAAAAGTGAAATATGAAATACATTTAATTAATATTGTCCGTGAGAAAGAGATAAAAATAGTAATGTAATTGATAAGAAGGGGATAAATTTTCCATTTTCATCATAAATTAACCAGATCCAAATCCACACACCCCACACCCATCCCAACCATTTTCCTCATGAGGAAAAAAAGGATTGACTATTGGGATCATCCATAGGAGTATAATACATGGTCAAAGGGCCTACAATAGATTAATAATAGTGGAGGCCATTCAATGTAAGGTGGATATGTCCACTATATTTTTAAATAAGGCCCACTCTAATATTTAGTATTGAATAAATGTAATGAAGCCTCATTAAGAAAAGTTCAATAAGTAGTTAAGAGGTTGATATAATTAGGGCTATCTTGGTTAACTATAAATAATGGAGTCCTCCTTATGATGTGTGTGAAAGAATATTGTGTATGGAGCTTGGCTCATTAAGAGGTTGCCCCCTTGAAGAGACATGTGAATAAGAGTGGATACCTTCCATAAAAGGATCAATTATAAGGTGTTTCTCTACCTTAAATGTTTTCATATTAATAAAGTAAAATATATACTCTAACTTATTATTGGATATATCATATGTGATAATATTTTCAAATCTAAGGTATACAAAAAAAAATTCAATAGAAATGAAAAAGTGCATTATGAATGATCTAGGTGGATATTGGTGGCCACCCACCTATTCCACTTGGACCCTCAACACTTGTTCTTTCCATTTCCTTAATTTTAGCACATTTTATTATTTTTGGCAGTTTTTCGGGTCTTGAACTTCTGGAGCCGTTTTGAGTCCCTAAACGTTGTTTTTTTGGAAAACGGAAAAGCCCATTTTCGATTGAAAGTTATAATCCTCAAACAGATATTTCTAATCAGGTATTGCACGTGTCAAACAAATATAGTATGCCAACATTACGACCTCGGAAATTTGGTGTACCAACTAATTCCAACAAGGCCCATAAGATTTTGGCGCTTCATATCCTAAGGTTAGGCTTTTGGATGTTTGGGGTTTTCCCTTGATTCTAAATAATAAAAAGGCCTATGAGCCTCATTGTAACATAGTTTAGAGGCATGTAGCCACCACATCTCTTCTCAAAGATAAGCTACCATTGCCTGAGCTAGTTTATTTCTATTCTACATGTAAACAATTTTAAATATTTTGTTATCAGTGAATTGAAGTTCAGTTTTCGTTGTAGCTTTGTGTTGTATTTCATTTCGTTCCTGCATAAATCTAGATTAGTGGTATCAAAGCAGTATGCTATTTATTTATTTTTATGTGCATGTCCCCAACGAGGTTAGGGTATAATGAGTTAGGGCTCAAACTGGTTAAACGCTTGCAAGACCGGCCTTGCTGACCTTGACGAATTCCAATGGCGTAAGAACAGAAAGACAAGGGAGGAAGATATAATTTCAAAATATTGTTTGAATAAGCCCTTGAGAAACAAAGGAACATGATGATATAAAAATTTCCCCAGATCCTTCCGTAGATGCCCACAGGCGACGCATCTTCATCCAGCAGCGACCTTGGAGGTGCCACTCCTTTAAGGTACAATTCAACTTTGACATTCCCATATTTGAAGGCCAGGTATATGCATATGTCATAGATAAATGGTTAAAGTTGTTGGAACGATATTTTTCAGTCCATTATTTTAAAATATTACTTTTTCACTCGTCAAAGCCCCCCCCACGTCTAGGAACAGTGGGAAATCTGTGACGAGAAGAGGGACAAGAGGGAACCCTCACTATTTTAAACCACACCCACTTGGAATTATTTTCAAGATGGCATCAAGGAACAATATTATCCTGTCAGGAGCTATGAATATAAGTACATAAAGTGGACGACACTACGACAGGGAAGGGACCAAGATGTGCTGGAATTCACAAATATTTTTCATACCCTTCGCATGAAGTTGGGTATCAAGGATTCTTGGTGGCATCTAGTGCCCAAGTACTGCGACTGTCAACACAAATACATCTAGGGAGAGATGTTATTTCTGAACATCTCCTCGCTTGGAGTTTCCTATTGATCTTTAAACAAAATAAGTGAGACTTTGGATCTGAGAATCCAAAGCAAGGCAAAGGTGCCCCAAACTGCAGAACAAAAGACAAAGCCAAGGAAAGTGACCCAGGAAAACCCGCTGAAGCCGCAAGAAAATAAAAACACCATGAAGACAAAGAAGGACACATGAAAGTGGTGTGAGTTCCATAAGAGCCCCACTCACAACACAAGTGAGTGTTAAGCCAAGTAGTCACTCGTGGCCGAGCTAAAGGCTTCAAATTCAGATGCATGTTCTCACTCTGAGTTAGAACCTAACAAGGGGAATCACAAAGAGAAGCATATTATTAATGTGGAGCCCAATTCCATTGTTTCCACCACCACTATCTAGAATATTGGGCCTGAAGATCAATAGGAAGGGGAACATCTCTTCCACTCGTAGATGTGGGTGAAGGGGTATCCATTGCAATTCATTGTCAACATCAGCAGCTAAAAGAACCTCATCTCAACATAGGTTCTTAAATGATTGGGCCTACCAACCTCACCACACCTGCAACCATACACCATTGGGTGGCTCCACCAAGGACGAGATCTTCGAGTCAACCAATAGTGTCATCTTCCCTATAGCATCAAACCCTTCACGGATGAGGTATTGTGTGACATTGCTCCTCTTGAAGTTGGTGATGTATTATTATGACAACCATACTTGTGGAAGTGCCATGACTGTTATTATTACTTTGGGCAGTAATTTATATAGAATATTGGAGGTAGCCTCACCTATCACTATCTCTTTGATCTCTGCTAAGTAATGCAGTAAGATCATCTCTTAGATTGTGAAATTTGTTTTATTTTTGGTTCATTCTAAAAGTAAGGGGAAGTTTGTGGCCACATCCATGTCCCTCGCGAAGGGTTCCACCGCGCAATAGAAGCAGGTGGATAAGGTCATTGAAGAATATAAGGATATTTTCTCCTCACCCACAAGGGTACCTTCGCACTGTCAGGTCAAGAATTCAATTGATCTGACTCCTGAACCACCTCTACCCAATTGGATGATATATTGTCACTCTATTTTGGAAAATTAAGAAATCAAGCAGTATATCCAAGAGTTACTACAAAAGGGGAACATTCGACCAAGTTCCTCACCTTGTGGGAGCCTCATTGTACTTTTATAGAAGAAGGATGGGACCTGGAGACTCTACATTGATTATCAAGCACTAAATAAAATCACTATCAGGAATAGGTATCCAATCACATGTATTAATGAACTTCTTGACCAGCTCAAAGGGGCCAAGTATTTCAAAAAAATATATTTAAAGTCTAGTTATCACCAGGTTCCAATAGATACCACGAATGTATGGAATACCACTTTCAAATCTAAGGGGGTAGTTTTTGAGTGGTTGGTCATGCCTTTCGGGTTGAAAAATTCCCTTGCAACTTATATGAGGTTGATGAATGAAATATTGCATCCCTTTATCAAATTGTTTGTGGTTGCATATTTGGATGACATCCTCATCTTCAACAAGAGTTGGGAAGAGCACTTGCAACACATTCAGCAGGTCTTTCAAACCTTGCGGAAGCACAAACTATATGCCAACTTGGAGAAATGTTGGAATGGGGTCTCCTAACAAGCTATGAAAATGGTCCATTTTGAATATTTTTTATTTCGTCTAACGTAGGGGTTTTGGGGTGGGTCAAAGCCCCGAACGCATTGTAATGGGTTAAAAGGGTAAACTAGGGGTCCGAAAACCATGGGTTGCGGACCATAGGAAAGTTGAGGGTAGATTTTTATAAATAGAGATGCATTTTGTATTGTAAAGATAAGAAATGATGAGCTATTGATGCGATTTGTTGTTTAAGCTATCTGTTTGGGTTTTGGGGAACAGATTCCTGCTAGTTGTGTGCGCGGAGATCCAAGTCCAGCTATGTGCGGACCCTGCTGCTGTGTGCGTAGTTTGCGAAGGGAATTGTAAGGAATAATTAATGAATGAATGAATGTGAAATATTGTTAGAGAACTGAATCTGTGAGTACTGTTGTTACTGATAATTTCTGTATTGTATGTTTATGTCCTTAAGTTGCGAAAGATCTGTGTACTGCATTCTTGGATCTAGATTTGTCATGTTATGTTTATGTAATGTTGCGTTACTGTTATAAAAAGAATATAACTATAGATCTAGTGCACGTGGATGTGAATAGAGACTTGATTAACTATGCACAGAACAAGATAACTTGCGAATCACAGGACCTAGCACAACTCTGCTTGCCTTACCCTTCCTTTCTCCGGGTGCAGAAAACTGGTTCCAGCACCCACCCATACAACTTCAGGTGAGACTTTGACCGGCGCAAGCAGGTCACTGCCGAAAGGGCCAGTAGTATAGGGGTTTTTTGGCAAACCTTGCACACCGAACCTGGGTCAGGACCCCTCAAGCCAACAAATGGTTTTGTTGCCGGGATCGGAAGAAGTCTGAGAGAGGGATCGGTAATGACAAGCAAATAGGGGAGATCTAATGTGGAGGTGAATGAGTGCTACTTTGAACCAATCAAGCAAAGGATCAATCTCCTCGTAGCTCACCGAAGGAAGCACCTACGCAAGCCTTCGGGAAAACAAACCGGAGGAAAGCATGGTAGTACATTTGAAATTACCTACCTTTAAAGGCACCGCTGACGAGGACATGGAGCGGTTCTAGTTCGTAGCCAACTCGGTATGGACTGCGCAAGGGGTGGTAAGTGATACTACGAAAAGAGCGCAACTATCCCTGGCCTTCGAAGAACGAGCTCTGGACTGGTATATGTTGTATATATCTCAAAATGGGAGCGCCTCACTTCAAGATATTAAGGATGCCCTAAAACAACAATTCTGGAAGTCGAAATCGTACTCTTAGTTGGTAGCAGAGGTCAAATACTTCAAGCAAGGTGCGTCTGAGTCAATATGGGAGGCCGATCAGCAGTTGAAGAAAGAAATTAAGGAAGGAGGGTTCAAGTACGACGACATAAAACATATGGAATGGTTCATCGCTATGTTGCTACCTCACCTGCGCATACCAGTGAGCCACCAGACCTTCGAATCGCAGGAAAAAGCCCTGGAAGTTGCAATGAAACTCGAAGCCACGCCTAAGGACAACACATTGGGGGGAGTGCAGCAAATTCAAGAACAACTCGGAGCCATGCACATAGAAATACAGAACTTGCGAACAGAATGGGGAAAATAATTCAGCTCCGCCCTCTGGTGCATAAGATGTCGGGTGTCTGGTCATACCAAGGAGCAGTGTCCTCTATTGACGAATTACCTACAGGCAGGAGGACCCAGCTCACTGCGCCCTAGATCTAGTGGATCTGCGCTATGGTGCAAATACTGCCGGGTAGCGGGATTACATGATACAGCCTAGTGCCCTTAGATAAGTGTGGGTGAACTGAAGCAACAATGGTGCAGGTTCTGCCAATCGGTAGGGCACGATGAGCAGAATTGCTGCACATATGAATTGTTTGTAGATCAGGGAAACCTTTATAGGGTACAATTAGATCCTATGTCGCCGAGATCTCCTGCGACCTTTGGTGGCTCTCCTGCGAAGGGGAGGGGGCCGGGGAGGAAGTGCAGGATGAGGATGGGGCCAGATGATCTGCTATAACTGTGGGGAGGTAGGGCACTTTGCCAGGGACTACCCGAATCCCACCAGGAAATCCTATAAATATTACTGGCAGCTGGACCATGAGATCGAAGATTGCCCAATGTCGATAACGAAAATGCGGGACAAACAGCCTACCCCCATGCAAAATGTGCAAAGAGTCAAAGCTGAGCTGAGGAATGCAAATCCATGTGTAAAAGTCATGACACACAGCGGGGTCGGCACCCAGGGAGCAAGAAACGAGCCTGCTTCTCAGAAGGAAACGAATTTCAAAGAACCAGAGCCGCTGGAAACCCCGGCGCAGCTACCAAACCACTCCCAAAAAGAGGAAGAGGTTGAGACCTTTCTAAGGGCATGTCTGAAACTACTACACAACCCACAGGCTATAGAAAATCTTCATGAATTACTGCATGACCACGCATTCCAGCCCAACATGATGGCTGAGGTTAAGGAAGTACACAAATTACATAGCTATAAGAGACACACCAGGAGGGAAATGCGGCTAACTGCGCAGATCGACGACTATGAGATAGATCAACTTATTCTCGATGTGGGATCGGATGTGAACGTCTTACCAAAACAAACATGGAAACAAATGGGAGAACCTAAGTTAGACTGGTCCACTATCCAACTGTGCATGGCGAATCAACAGAAGATCATCCCTTTGGGAAGGTTGCCAAAAGTGATGGTAGATATCGCAGGAGTAATGGTCTTAGCTGACTTTGAAGTAATAGAAATCGTGGAAGATGCAGACCCCTACCCTGCACTCCTAGGACTAGACTGGGGGTGTCATTAATCTAAAGAAACACATCATGATGTTTGAGAAGAATGGTACGTGCTTAATAGTACCACTGGATCCCGCTGAGGGTGTGCGGTACAGAGAGCCAACATATGAAGAGGAGGAACTAGATCACATCTACAAGGTGACGACATAGGACGAAGACCAGGGTAACCCTACAATAAGCGGAGTATTCGATCGAGATAAGGATAGGGAGTACTTTTTTGATCTAGATGAGGAACTAGAGAGTTGGCAGACCCGACTACACGATGTCTCAGCACTACGATGCCCTCGGGCTACAAGGACCCTCTACTGCATTAATTCGGAGGTAAGAGACCTTCCCCACTTTAATGGGTCTAGTAATATCCAGGAATTCTTCAGAACATTGGAGGCTAGGGTGCCAAAATAACGGCAGCTCTAGGCACTCAATCTGGCTCTGCGTGGAACACCTGCACGCTGGTGGGATACCCACAAGAAATCTTTTTCGAGCTGGGGGACATTTCGGGATAGGATGGTTCTATGGTTTTCACCTCCCGCTGACGTGTGCACCAAGATATTGCTGGGACCCGGGGATCCCCGCACGCATCTGTGTACTTGGATGACCAAATGGTCTGATCGAACCCCTAAAGAATGGATCCATCTATTTGTGCATACCTTGGGCCCTATCCCTGTTGCTTGGTACTTGGATGCAGAGTTACATCAACAGACCTGCTGCTCGGAAGTATTAAAAGAAGACTTTATTGGAACATTCGGACTAATTGGGGGAACAGAGGCACTCTGCAGGAGATTGATGCGTTTATCTTTAAAAAGCCTCACCCTCGCACCACACTAGCCGTCCTGACATGGGAAGCCTAGATGCAAGACATAGTCGACTTCCGGAGCTTGGAAATTAACGAAGAAGAGGATAATCCACAGAATATATCTGTTCCAGAATTTGAGGGAGAACGTACCGTTATCGGACCATCGCTCCACGATGTTGATGTAACGCAACCTTTCAGGCTGCACGAAGTCAACATTGGGACAGAAGAACACCCTAAGTTGGCTAAAATTGGGGATTATTGGGATGAAGGCACCGTAGGCAAAATTGCAGAGTTACTTACGGAGTACCAAGACTTATTCCCAACAAAGTTTTCTGAGCTCAAAGGAATCAATGGGGATCTCGGCATTATGCACATCACTCTGAAACCTGAGGCGCGCCCCATCAAGCAATGACTATACAGGCTGAATCTTAAGTATAAGCAAAAGGTCAAGGAGGAGTTGGACAAAATGCTGGCCGCGGGTATCATTGAACCAGTTGAACTGTCAGATTGGGTAAGGCCAATGGTCGTCCAGGAGAAAAAGAAAAAGGGGGAAATACACATCTGTGTGGACCTATAAAAGCTAAATGACGCCTGCGTTCATGACCCCTTCCCTACGCCCTTCTCTGATGAAATCCTTGATAGCCTGGGTGGCCAGGAGGCCTATTCCTTCATCGATGGGTTCTCCGGATACCATCAGATCAGAATTTCACTTTAAGATCGCTATAAGACTACCTTTGCAACCAAATGGGGTTCTTTCCAGTATACGGTCATGCCTTTTGGCCTAAAAAATGCACCTGCTATTTTTTCACGAGTCGTGGTGGCTGTGTTCAAGGGGTTTATTCATAAGTTCTTGGAGGTTTACTTTGATGACTAGACGGTCTTTGGCTTGGTGAAAGAGCATGTATCGAACCTGCGGTTAATGTTGGATGCATGCCGAAAGCACCAAATATCCCTAACTATCAAAAATTGTATCTTTTGTGTACCATTCAAAATCTTGCTTGGACACATCGTCTGTCGGCAAGGATTAATGGTTGATCTTAGGAAGGTAGCCATGATTATCAAGCTTGTAGCTCCCACCATGGAAAAACAACTGCGTTCTATTCTCGATGACATAGGCTATTACAGGAAATTCATCCAGGGATATGCCCTGATCACAACACCCATGGAACAACTACTAAAAAAGGATGTCTCTTTTTTCTGGAATGACGAATGTCAGAAGAGTTTCGAACTGCTAAAGGAGAAGATGATCTCTGCACCCATACTGATATTTCCTGGCTGGTCAAAGGAATTTCACGTACATGTCGATGCGTCAGGAACCGCCCTGGGCGCAGTTCTCACTCAACCTGGAGACGGAGATATTGACCACTTGGTTGCCTTTGTAAGCCGAAAACTCTCGAGCGCAAAAAGAAATTACTCTACCACTGAGCGTGAAGGCTTGGCCATGGTATACGCGTTACAAAAATATCGGCACTATCTGCTGGGTGGACACTTTAAGATGTTCACTGATCATTTGGCTTTGAAATATTTGGTCAACAAGCCTGTGTTGGGGGGAATATTTTCCGCTGGCTGTTTTTATTACAAGAATATTATTTTGAAGTCATCGTTAAACCTGGGAGGTTGAATGCAGGCCCAATTCATCTCTCTCGCATCAACACAAGGGAAGAGCCTACTAACTTGGATGAAGGCTTGCCCGATGCGCAGCTGTTTACCATTAAGGTGGTTGATGCTCACTTTGCTGATATCATTGATTTCCTTAATACAGGTGTGGCCCTTGCAGCATATTCGGAGCAGCAGAAGAAGGATTTGGTTACCAGGGCTGTGGACTTTACTATCATCGTCGAACAGTTATACAAGCTAGGCGCAGATGAAATACTATGAAGGTATGTATTGGAACATGAACGACCCACCGTTTTAGCAGAAGCCCGCGATGGATTTGCAAGAGGCCACTATGCGGGAAGAGATACAACGCAAAATGTTTTGAGGGCTGGATTATGGTGGCCTACCCTGCATCAGGACTCGTACACCTATTGCAGATCTTGCGATACATGCCAGCACACTGGTCGCCCTTCGCGACGAGATGACGTGCCATTACAGCCTCAAGTGGCCCTACAAGCTTTTGACAAATGGACTATTGACTTGATAGGACCCATCAACCCACCAGACAAGAAAACAGGTGTGCGCTACATCATCACTACTACTGACTACGTCACTCGATGGGCTGAGGCACAAGCGGTCAAAGATTGTACTGTAGATACTGCTACACACTTCATCTTTGAGTAGATTCTGACCAGGTTTGGCTGCCCAAAGATCCTAATGAGCGACAAAGGTACGCACTTTGTTAACCAAATGATTCAAGCCTTGAATGAGGAATTCCAGATCCACCATGCGAAGAGTACACCCTATCATCTCCAGGCAAATGGGGCAGTTGAAGGTTTTAACAAAATTTTGGAACAGGCATTAACTAAGGTTTGCAATGCCGATCGAAGTGACTGGGATGTGCGCATCCCCTCGGTTCTGTGGGCATACCGGAGGACCTGCAAGAAGCTAACGGGCAGGACCCCCTTCCAAATATTCTATGGCAAGGAGGCCTTTATGCCCGTAGAATACGTTGTTCCTAGCCTACGCATCGCTGCGTTCACTAATATGGCGGACTCAGATATCATAGAGGAATGTCTGGCACAACTGGTGGCTTTGGAGGAAGATCCGTTTATTGCTAATTTTCATCAGCAGGTTCAGATGGCTCGCAATAAAGCCTGGCATGATCGAAATATTCGTCAAAAGACATTCGTCGAAGGTGATCTTGTCTTGTTATACGATAGCCAATTTGCGAAACATCTAGGGAAATTCCGGAAGCATTGGCTTGGTCCCTACATAGTTAAGGAAATTATGAATGGTGGAGCAGTCCAGCTCGCTACCCTGCACGGTGACCTCGTTCCTGGCTTTGTCAATGGAAGTAGACTCAAGCCATACCAGGCTAAGGACTATGTGGCCGCACCACCGCAGTGACTTGGGACGAGACACAAGATTGTGTTGGGGGGCTGTTGGAACGGGGTCTCCTAACAAGCTGCGAAAATGGTCCATTTTGAATCTTTTTGATTATATTTAGTCTAGCGCAGGGGTTTTGGGGCGGGTCAAACCCCAAACGCATTGTAATGGGTCAAAAGGGTAAACTAGGGGTCCGAAAACCATGGGTTGTGGACCATAGGAAAGTCGAGGCTAGATTGTTATAAATAGAGATGCATTTTGTATTGTAAAGATAAGAAATGATAAGCTATTGATGTGATCTATTGTTTAAGCTATCTGTTTGGGTTTTGGGGAACGAACTCCTGCTGGCTGTGTGCGGACCCTGCTGTTGTGTGCGCAGGTTGGGAAGGGAAATGTAAGGAAGAATTGATGAATGAATGAATACGAAAAATTGTTAGAGAACTGAATCTGTGAGTACTGTTGTTACTGATAATTGTTGTATTGTATGTTTCTCTCCTTAAGCTGTGAAAGATCTGTGTACTGCGTTCTTGGATCTAGATCTGTTATGTAATGTTTATGTAATGCTGCATTACTGTTATAAAAATCATATAACTATAGATCTAGTGCACGTGGATGCGAATAGAGACTTAATTAACTCTGCACATAACAAGATAACCTGCAAATCATAGGACCTAGCACAACTATGCATGCCTTCCCCTTCCTTTCTCCGGGTGCGGAAACCTGGTTCCAGCACCCACCCATACAACTTCGGGTGAGACTTTGACCGGCGCAAGCAGGTCACTGCTGAAAGGGCCAGTAGTATAGGGGTTTTTTGGCAAACCTTGTACACTGAACCTGGGTCAGGACCCCTCAAGCCAACAAGAAATGCACCTTTGGAATGAGACAAGTCCAATATCTAGGGTGCATCTTTGATGAAAAAGGCATGCATGTGGATCTAGATAATATCCAAGTCATTCAGGATTGGAAAATTCTTACCGCTCTAACAATGCTTCGTAGCTTTTTGGGCCTTGCCAATTTTATCAGAGGTTCGTGTTGGGATTCTCTCATATCACTTGGCCTTTGAGTCAAGTTTCCAAGGGCAGAGCAAAAGTAAATATTTTTTGGTCTGAGTCCCAACAAAAGGAGTTTGTTGAGTTGAAGCACCGCCTCTGCTCTGTACCAATACTCACATTTCCAGACGTGAAAAAACCTTTTGAAATTAAGACATACACCTCTAACAATGCTATTGGTGCAGTTCTCACCCAACAAGGGCATCCAGTGGAATATCACAGTGAGACACTTTCTAACACAATTTAGAAATATCCCACCTATGATAAGGAGATGCATTCCATCACACAGACTTAGCGATAATGGAAAAATTACATTCTGGGGAAGGAAGCGGTCATCTACATAGATCACTGACCCCTGTAGTTTGTACAGACCCAAGGGAAGTTTCATAACAATCACCATCAGAAGTGGTCCACATATCTGCAACAAATCCATTTGAATATCAAATACAAGAAGGGAAACACCAATCATGTTGCAGATTGTCTCAGTCAACCACTAGTTGTAGCACTGACCACTGTTCTAAACTCTTATGGCAATGAGACCTCTAGATGACCACAACTATATAAAAATGATCCTGAGTTTCCCACCACTTATCATATACTAGTGGATGGAAATAAAGTTATAGATTTCCACCTTCGAGATGCATTATTATGCTATATGGACCACCTTTGTGTTCGTCCAAGTGAGTGTGCCAAGATGATTTGGGAGATGCACTAAAGTAGGGTCACATGACACTTTGGTGTGGATAAAACTATGGTTGTACTAAAAGAGTATTTTTATTGGCAAAATCTTCGACAAGATGTTGGAAAATAAATCAGATCTTTCACTGTCTATGCCATCGCCAAGCCTACTATTAGGAAGAAAGGCTTGTATACTCCTTTGCCTACTCCTTATCGACCCTGGGAATCCATATCTATGGACTATATGTCTAACCTTCCTTCTACCAAGCATGGCAACTACTTTGTATTTTTTTTTGTCGACAGATTTTCTAAGATGGCTATAATGGCTGCTGGCAAGAAGAGTATCACAATAGAGGCTACTGCCAAACTATTCTTTGTACGAGTGTTGCTACATTTTAGAATCCCGTAGACCATTATGTCAGATCAGGATAGAAGGTTCCTAACTGTTTTTTGGTCGATACGTTGGTCATGGTTTGACACCAAACTCACTAAGTCGACTATATTCCACCCCTAGACTGATGGCCAGACAAAGGTCATCAACAAGATGATTATGCACATACTACATGTGTAAAAATCTAAGCATCTGCGAACATGGGATGTGAGTCTTCCCTATGTGCAATAAAGATATAAAAAATCTCTTTATAGCTCGACTGGCCACAACCCCTTTGAAGTGGGCCTGGGATTTCAACCATTATGTCCCCTTGATGTTGCACTGCCTTTTGCAACTACAAAGGAAGAACATGCCCATGTTCAGTCTAAATTTGATAAAGCCACCAAGTTTATTGAAAACATTCAACACATCTGCTACTAGGTTCACAAAGAAATCCAATTCCAAATACAAACAACGACATGATCAACATCGAGTGCCCCATAAGTTTCAAGTGGGTGATAAAGTTTGGTTACATTTGCAGAAAGAGTACCTCGTTGAAGTCCATTGTAAGCTTTGACCACTCTGATACGATACTTACACCAGCACCAATGCTGTGGGAGACAAAAATTTCAAGCTTAGTATCCCCCCATTCCTCGGCTTGCACCCTGTATTCAATGTGGACCACCTTTAGCCATACTTTCCACCACTGCTAGACACATCAGACATTGCTGAGAAGTTGACACCGATAGAGCTCAACCCAAAATTAATTAAACATACCACAATTGATCGGATCATGGAAACAAAAATCAATAACACTCAAAAACAAAGGATCCAATAGTATAGAGTTGTCAAAGTTGGCCAACTCTTGCACCAGGGAAATTGGCTCTCTAAGGACCAAGTTCAACAAAAAATTCCCCATCTCATGGAGGCACTCAATGCAATGGGTACCATTGCTTCTTAAGGAGGGATGATTGATCCAGGTGGATATTGGTGTCCACTCACCTATTCTACTTGGACCCCTAACACTAACTCTTTTTGTTTCCTTAATTGTAACACAATTTATTATTTTTGGCAGTTTTTTGGGCCTTAAACTTTCAGAGCCGTTTTGAGGCCATAAACTACTTTTTTCTTTGGAAAACGAGAAAAATTCTAGGTTGAAATAGAGATTGTAGTCAAAATTGTTAGTCTTTCGATATATCTTTATAACAAGGTATCGTACACATCAAAAAGATATCGTATGCCAAAGTTATGACCCCGGGAAGTTGGTGTGTCAACTAAACCCAACAGGGCCCACAAAATTTTGTCGCTTCATATCCTAGGGTTAGGTTTTTGGATGTTTGGGGTTTTACCTCATTTCTCAATAATAAAAAGGCTTGCGAGCCTCATTATAGCACAGTTCAAAGGCATGTATCCGCCACATCTCTTCTTAGAGATTAGATACCATCGCCCGAGATAGTTTATTTCCATTATGCATGTAAACAATTTTCAGTATTTTGTTATTAATGAATTGAAGTTCAGTTTTCGTTGTAGCTATGTGTTTCTTTTTAAACCTATATTTAATTTTGTTCCTGTATAAATTTGGATAAATGAAATGCATCTAATTAATATTGGCTAGGAACAATAACTAAAACTAGTGATACAATCGATAATGAGGGGAAAAGTCCGCTATGATCATTAGGAACAAACCCGATTCAAATCTTCTCCCACCATGCCCCTCCACCACATTCACCTCGTGATGACAAAAGGGATTGACTATTGGGAAAAATTCTCCATGACCAAGAACCAACAACCTAAAATGAAATTGTTTAGTTGCATAGCATAATCAAGAATAGTCTACTACTAAATCAAAGTGAATAACCAAACCTAGTGAACATCCAAGAATTATCTATAAAATAATTAAAGAATCCAATATTTGAATAATATGCTAGCAAGAAAAAAATAGGCAAGTAATAAACCAAGTAGTAAGATAATAGCTAGATGATATAAGGTTTAAATCCACAAGCACCAATAGAATAGGAAAGATGCTAATAGTCCACAACAAAACCTGAAATGGTAAGAGTATAAAAAAATTAATTAACAAAGGCTTATTTATTTAACATATGAAAACAACTCACTATATTAAAAATAAGACCCCTACAAATTGTTCAAAATAAGGATAAATAGGGATGGATCAATAATTTTTTTGTAAACTAGGTCTCTTCACCTTTATTCTTGGTTTTCCACACACCCATTAATCCTTTCATATGTTGACTGTAATTCAAATGGATATTAATTATTATACTATAATTTCTTGCTAAGAAAGTCAAATTTGTATTTAATGCAATTATAACTCAAACTAATGCTTTGTTATGCAACCAACTCACAAAATAGAAGAAAAGATATATCAATGACTTAAAAATTATCCACTTCAAGGGGGAAACCTCCTTTACATTACATAAATGAACAATTATTCGATGATTCAAATGAAAAAAATATACTTTCTATATATAGGAGTCTAAAGGGTCACAATAATCAGAGGCTACATAACAATAATTTTGTAAAGGCACAACAATAACAACAATGGGCTTCTATGGGGCACAATAATAACAATATGGGGACTACATGGGCACAACAATAACAATAAGGGGGCTACACTAATAATAAAAAAAGGGGCTACACTAGTAATATTGTGACCTAACATGCCCTTCTCCTTAAAAAAAGTGTTGTCCTCAATGCTTGAGTAGTTTTGGATGCTTATGTATAAAATTCTCATCCTCCCCTGTGGAATCTTCAACGGGTAAGTTCTTCCACTTGATGAGATACTCTGAAATTGATTTTTTTCATAGTTGTCGAGTTCTTGTGTCTGTGACTGCTTCAGGTTACAATTTTTCCTTCCTCATCAAGTTCTGGAAATGTTGTTTGAACTAGGAGCTTCTCACTTATAACATTCTTTAAGCATGAAACATGGAAAACTAGGTGCACTTGGGAAGATGCAAGAAGATCCAATTTGTATGCCATAGTACCAATATTTTGCAACACCTTGTAAGGACCATAGTACTTTGGCGATAATTTATTATCCTTCTTAGCTTGCTTGAGGGACATTTCTTTGTATGGTTGTAGCCGTAAAACCCAGTCACCTACATAAAAAATTCTTTCGCTGCGATGTTGATCTTCTTCTTGTTTCATTCGATTATGTGCCAAAGTGAGGTTATCCTTTAAGAGTTGGAGAACTTGTTGTTGATTCTCGATGTGATCTTCCATTGCTTGAACCCTAGAATTTTCTCTTAAAGATGATGTGATGGATGGTGGATGATATCCATAAAGTGGCATAAATGGGGCATTTTTGCTGAAATATGGAAGGAAGTGTTATAACACCATTCAACCATAGGTAACCATTTGACCCATTATATTTTTTTATAAGATACAAAGAAACATAGATATCCTTCCAAACATTTGTTTACTATCTTAGTTTTCCCATCATATTGAGGATTATAAGATGAGTTATGAGCTAGTTGAGTACCCAGACAAGAAAACAAATTCGTCCAAAAATTTCCAGTGAAAATGGGATCTTTGTCGCTTACAATAATATTTGGGTTTCCATTTAGCTTTTCAATTATTTACATAAATGCAGTAGCAATTATATTTGCTTTAAATGGATGAGACAATGCACAAAAGTGTGCATACTTGGTAATTCTATCAAGTACCACCATGATGACACTCTTTCCTTCGAACTTGAGTAAACCTGTGATAAAATCCATTGAAACATCCTCCCAACATTGACTTGGAATGGATAAAGGTTGTAGCAGACCCGGGGTCTTAATTGTCTCAACTTTACTTTTTTGGTAGACCAAACAATCTGCCACAAACTTTTGAATATCAGATTTAAGGCCATACCAAAAAAAATCTTTCTTGGCACTGTGGTAAGTTTTTAAAAATCCTAAGTGTCCTCCTAGGGGAGAGGTGTGCAATTCCAAAATAATATTTTGTTTTAGTTGGGAATTATTACAAATATATAAGCAATATTTGTACCATAATGAATAATTTTTCTAGCTAAATATATCATACTGGGATCTTCTGCAACTTTTGAATGAATGTCCACACTTCTTCGTCATTCTTCCATTCATCCATTGCCTCGGTTATCGAATCTGGTTGGATAATAGAAATGGCACAAAACAATGCTTCCACATCCTCATCTTTTCTTGAGAGTGCATCTACAACAACATTTAGCTTCCCTTTTTTGTATATGATTTCAAAGTCATAACCCAACATCTTTGTGACCCATTTTTGCTGCTCTTTTGAAGATAATATTTTTTCCAAAAAGTATTGAAGACTCTCATGATATATTTTTAACTTGAAGTTTCTTCCCATTAAGTAAGGTCGCCATTTCTTTAGTGCATGTACTATTGCCAACATTTCCTTCTCACAAATAGGTTTCTTTAAATACTTTCCTTTGATTGGAAGACTTTCAAAAGAAATGGGTCGTCCTTCTTGCATTAAAACATCACCAATTCCATTTCTTGAGGCACCACATTCCACAATAAAGGTTTTTGTGAAGTCTGGCATATCTAAGACCAATGCTTGGAAAAATGCCTCTTTAAGATGTTTAAAGGCCTTAGTTGCTTCTGGAGTCCATCAAAATACATCTTTCTTTATTAATGTTGTTGGAGGTGCTGCTATTATCCCATAATTCTTAACGAACTTGTGATAATACACTGTTAACCCGAGAAATCCTCGCAGATGCTTTATGGTTGTGTGGATTTTCCATTCCTCACTGGCTTTAATTTTGTTAGGGTCTACCTTAACACCCTCATGAGATACAATATGACCCATATATTCCACCTCCTATACTTCAAAGAAACATTTGGAGTTTTTTGCATATAATTTTTTCTCCTCCAATTGTTTGAGCACCTTGTCAAAATGTTGAACATGATTGTTCTAAGACTTGATATAGATTAGTATATCATCAAAAAATACTAACACAAAATTTCTAGGGAAGGGTTTGAAAATGGAATTTATCAACCCTTGAGATGTAGAATGTGCATTGGTAAGGCCAAAAGGCATGAAAAAAAATTCATAATGACCATCATGAGTTCTAAATGTTGTTTTCAGAATGTATTCAATATTCATTATAATTTGATGATATCCTGGTCAGAGATCCAACTTGGTGAAGTAAATTGCTCCATGTAATTAATACAATAATTAATCAATGATAGGAATGTGATATTTATCTTTAATAGTGAGATTTTTGGGCTCCCTATAATCCATACATATGTGTCATGATCCATCCTTCTTGTGCACCAATACTACTCGATCAAAGAAAGAACTTTGACTAGGTTGAATTATATCGGCCTCTAGCATTTCTGCAATCATACGTTCAATTTCGATGTTTTGGGCATAGGGATATATCTAAGGCTTGATTTTTGGAGGAACACTTCCTAGAATCAAATGAATAGCATGATCATGATAAAAAATATGTGGGGTGCATTTGGAGACACAAATACCTAGGAATGATTTTCCAAGACTTTTTGGAGATCTGGAGAAATAAATGATTTCGATGATTGAAACTATAGTGAGCATAATTGCGCAATTAAGCTTAGTTGTTATTTATTTAGAAGTTTTTTCATTCCATTAGAGCTGATTTCCCTTCCTGGTTTCCTTGAAATACACCTTAGTTCAACTTCCTTTCCTTCACAAAAAAAAAATTTCAAAAAAAAATTCTTGAAAATTAAAAGCTATCGTACCTAAATATTGTAAACATTGAACTCCTAGTACAACATTAGCACCACCCATTGGAATGAAAAACATTGGGCTATTCAATACATATTCCCCCATGGTTAGCTTTATATTATGGCACTTTCTAGAGAAATTTATAGTTCCTCCATTTGCAACCATCAGTTGAAACGAAAGCAATTCAATTCCTCGGCTATCTTACAATAAGTAAGATTATGGGTACTACCCGAATCAATAAACACTATTACCTTTTTATTCTTGATATGTCCTTCTATATTGAGAGTTTGACGAGTGGTAGTTCCTACCAATTCATTACAAGATATGGTCGGATTCATTTCTTCTTTCTATAAGGTCGGTTCTTGGTGTGTATCCTCTTATTTTGAAGTTTCTTGTTCCTTTTCTTCCTCCTCTTCACAATATATGTAAAATAATTTCTTATCAACACACTTATGACATTTAGTGTATTTTATATCATAATTGCAACAAAGATCTTTTACTATTTTTTCTTCCAACTGTTGTGGTGTCAACCTTGTAGGTTTTGGAAGGCTATGAGTAACAACACTTCCATCTTTATAGTTGTGAGTGGTAGGACTCCTTGTCGCCATAATTTTACTTTCAATTTTTATTACCAACCTGAATGCCTTCTCCAATGAATCAGGTTCCCAAAGGCGAACCTCATGTTAGATGTTATCCTTTAAATTCCACATGAAGACATCAATCCTATGTTCCTCTGGAATATCATTTACCCTTATATTCAATTTTTGGAAGTCCTCAATGTACTCCACCATTGAACCCTTTTGTTTGAGATTTATCAATTGGCTAAAGAAGGTGTTTCTCTTTGTATCCTCATAATGTGCTATCATTTCCTCCGTAAAAATTGACCAAGTGACAAGTGGTTTATGAGAAAAAATTTATCAATACCATACATACTGATTGGGTTCTAAAAATAAAGTTGCAATGTGTACCTTTTGTGTGTGTTGCACATTATGGAGATCAGAGTATTGCTCCATTTGTAGTATCCATGTTACCGGATTCTTGCAATCAAAATTCCTCATATCGATCTTTGTAATATGGTGGGTCTTCAATCCAATGTTATAGGCTATGAAATCATGATTAATTTTTTTTTCTCATCATGAGTTTCATATAATACCTTTTCGCCATTAGGAATCATTTCTTGTAGCAACTTTGTCAGAACTTCCTTGAAACCTTCCATGTATGCTTTTAAACCATCCATTTTTTCTTCCATATTAGCTTCTATCTTAACTTCCATACCATCTATTGTAGCTTCCATACCATCTATCTTAGTTTCCATTTCATTTTTTATTACTCTTTGTGAGAGCGAAATTTGTTGCATTTGGTCTCATAATTTTGATATATCATGTTGCAATTCTTCCTCTTCATGTGTCATAGTAGAGATTTATGAGGGCTTAGTGGGTGAAAATTTATTTTTGTGAGGAATTTTAGAACCCAATATTGATACCAATGCTTCAATATGCCCTTGGAATCACTTCAAATTGTTTTTTCAAACAAAATTTATAATTTTTTAAAAAATACACACATTTTTCTTGATTTTGAGGAGCTCGATATTGAACCTGATGTATCTCTGTGATTTCAGATCCCAAATATTTGAAATTTGATATTTTAATAGGCCTCTATGTCTTCTTTCCAATGCCATAGGTCAGACCTAATTTTGATTCTTCAAGATAAATTTATGCCCGATCTCCCACAATGGCCTAATTATGCACTATTTCAGTAGAGCGAACTTGTACGACATTCCACGTGTCACTGTTTCAACCTTCAGCTTTGAAATTGATATAAAATAAACTAAATTACTTACACTTTCAGCCACGTTTTAAAGAATTCAAATCCGATGCTTGAAACGAAAGTTATGATGATTTTCCCTCGGTCACTTATTTGACATTGAATTTTGGAACACAAAAACCATAACTTCTTCATATCATATCTCTGAAAGTATAGATAACCAAGCTCTAAAATTCTGGAAAAAAGTTCATCAAGATTTCGACTCCACATGGTTTCAATTTTAGCTTCTGAACCTTCGTAGAAAAAACGTTATAGTTAAAATTCCAAGATGACCTATTTTAAGAAGCAGAACCCTAGAATCCAAAGCTCTTATACCAAATGTTATGCAACTAGCTCACAAAATAGAAGAATAATAAGATATCCTAAGAAATAAAAAGCATATCCTAATACCATATATAACCATTCATAAGCACCCATCACATGAAGTTGAAATGCCACTGTAACCATTGAAGTAGATGGTTTATGCCCTTAATGTATTTCACATGATGTGTGAGAAAACACACTTGATGTGGGATCAAATACAAATTCAAAGAATTTAAAAATAATCCATTATTATTGAATTCCTTGAATAGGAACATATTTTGTAGTGACTCCTTTGTTCCTACTTATGTGACACCCGCAGCCTTTAATCCCCCATAAACATTGTAATTGTAATTTATTATGTTAGTGATGCATGTAAGTGCATGCACATATAAATGAGTTAAAAAACATAGAATAATTATATTTATATTCTAATATCAACTGATGAAGAGGTGGATCCTTAATACTGGCCATGGAAAGCCATGAGAAGGGAGGGAAAATAACTTAAGCAGTTAATGGAATCAACCCTTGCTAATAAATTATTAGTTGAACCAAATACTCATAAAGTCTAAGATTTACAAATTTATCTAAGAAAATATCTAATGGGAAGGGTGTGGTAACAATATGGAAGTGGTTGGATTTTACCCCAAATTTCTCATCCAAAGTATGGGCATAGTACTGTTCACATCCTTCTGGGGTCAAAACGAAATATTTTGATCTAACCACAATGGGAAGATAGGATTGATAATCCATCAAAGAATAAAAATAATGAAGGAAATTTTGGGGAGGAGAGAATTTAGATGAGTACTCATGCATGTGCAACGTATGGAGAAATGGAGAAGAGTAGAGAAAAAGGGTTCTCGAGACATGGAAATGCAATTAGGGATTAGATGGAGCTGATCTTGGCCTCATAATTTCAAAGGAAAGAGTCCCAAACTTGAACTATTGTAGAGTTGTGTTCTAGGTGCTTGTTGGTTAGGAAACCTAGCACTGAGAAAGGGAAGGCCATAGAGGGATTGGTGAGGAAGACCATAGAGGGACTGGTGGCAGTGAAGGGGCTTCCTTTTTTTTTATTCAAGAAAACTTAAAACCGACCCATAAACATGTTCAGGCTCTTAGGTCTTTGGACTAGAGGGGAAATCATTGATTTTATGTAGATTAGGGAGAATGGCCTCATTCTTATGCCATTTATAGCCTAAGAGATAATATCCTTTAGGTGCTTATTGTGTTAAATAGTTGAGAAACCACCCATAAAGTTGGGAATTTTTTTGGGTAATTGGGATTTTGATATAAATTGATAAGTTTGAATTTATGAAGGAGAATGGCCTTCATGACTCCACCCTATAATATTGAGTGAGAATTTCCCTCATCGCTTCATGTTCTGGCTTGGAAGTGGCCAACAAGAAAGGAAAGAGAAGACAATTGAGCCTATGGTGGGTTGGAACATGGAACACCCTTCATCAACTATGGGAATCATTTGACCTTGATCATATAATTTCCCTTATGGACTTAATTTTTTAATTGAAATCATGTTTTCAATGAAATAGATAATTTTTTTATAAATTATGTATATTTATCTGCACACTTTCTAAATGGACATTTTTATCTATGTGATACATGCTTATGATATGAAATGGTAAATTTATCTACGATGTCTATTAAACATTCATATGTTTTCTTGTTGATCTTAATGTTCTCTCATGATTTGTTTTCATAATCAAGCATAGGATTGATAAATCTTTATTCCTAATTATTGTTAATATTTATGGTTGTATGAGGCCGTTTGTAATTTTTTTAAAGAATACAGGGGAGGTTAGCCCCCTCAACCTCTTGGATAGCCATGATGGTTGGTTGGTTATGAAATACTTTTAGCGAGTCTTAACCAATAGAGATTGGTCTACTTTAGATACACTAGAGAAGCGTTGAATCTTGTTGTTTTGATTAGAGGGTCCTACTAATGATGTGGATCCAAATGAATTATTAAAGACTTGATTGTGAAGTGAGGTTAGAAGATATATTCTCCATATAAAATTTGATGTCGTGTTAAAGAGTTCATAGAAGAATTGTTGAACTAGTAGAAAGTATTTTGAAGGATTTGAAGTGGCCTTGTGTGTCCTTTTAGAGATTGTGTTTAGTATTTCCTATGCCAACTAAGGAATTAAACAACCATATTGTATCCATGCTTGATTACTATTCAATTAAAAGGTATTCATATTTGGGAGAAGAAGGCTTGAAGGCCTTATATGGGGGGAAAATGTGAACACTGGCCTCTTTTACTCGAAAGAAGGGCCTAGTATACGACAATGAGATGTAGGATTTTGGAGGCCTTCATAGTCAGTAAAAACCTCTCTAGATTCAAAAATTTTTCAGTAGTTCATTCCCTTTTAAATTTCATTTTAGTCCTTAGAACAAGTTGATAATTTCTCTCTATAATCCTACTTTACCTTAGAATATTTAGAGATTAAATTTTAAATTTGGCGATTGGATCTTTTAGCCCTATCCCTTAGTCACATGGGCCAGTGGTAGGCTATGATTAGGAGCGATCCAAAAGAGGGATCAAGGGTGGAGGGAACCATACTAGCCATAAGGTATATAGGACAATGCTCAGTTCTCTTATTGCATGGTTAATAATAATTTCAATCGATAGTAGATGGGTCCATTATTTAATATTCCATTTGCTACACTATTTAATTATGATATGATTGTGTATCTTGGTGGCCTAGTGACTTAGTTAATGTGAAAGTATGTTGATGGAAAAGGTGGATTTATTACAGCTAACCATTTGTAAGCCATACCAAGCGAGAGTTGTTAAAGAATCTTTTAGTTATCCCTAGTGGCGAGTGGGGGGGGGGCGCGCGGGGGGCGGGTGGCATAGTTGATATATATGTAATCTACCAGAGAGATGGATATCTATTAGTTTATGGCTCGTCAACTGCACTAGCCTCTATTAATAACGACGTGGTGAAGAACCCTCGATGTCCTACTGTACCATTAGTTGAATCAAGGAGAAGGATGAGAATTAGAGGCTAATAATAAATTTTAATGGGTTCTAACATTATTTTTCATGTGATAGAACCAAACATCTAGAGTTTATCAATATCTAGATATCTAGACATCTAAAATTTCTTGTAAATTGGTCTTGATGGAGTACCTAGATACCTAATGCTAGAGTATTAAACCACGTGGAAGTCACGTGGAGTCCACATGAGAATTCCTAATTTTACAGGTGAGTGAGTTTTTATATGGCATCTTGACATGTCATGTTAATGCATCGTGTGGACTGGTTCCAGATGACATGGCATGTTGAGGTGCCATTGATGTGGCATGCCAATGTGGAAAGGTGACATGGGTTAGAGGCATAGCGGTGTTGAGGTGGAGACCTAGGTGACAACCTTATGGAAATATTGTGAATTAGAATATATTTCAATTAGCAGAAATATGAAGCTATATATATTTTGGAAATGGACCTTTTTGGGTTTTTCTATAGTCGGTCTAATCTAGATCACCATCATTTTATGGAGATATGTTTGTCCATTGATATCCATTAACTATATTGGGAAAGGGTTCAAAGGTTATTTTTAAGATATCCTAATCGAGTGTTGTCTTGGTGGTTGATTGAAAAAATCGTGAGATGATGGGTATCAATGATGTATTGACTAATGGGAATGGTTATCTGGGTTCTATAGTGATTCAAAAGATCTAGAATCCAAAAAAAAATATAATGAGAATTTATTAGGAATCCTAGTTTTAAATTATATAGGGCACTAATGTGTTCGATGAGGACATGGACCACTAGGGTAAGACATGTGAGCATGGAATTCCATGTGTCAACCACATAATGTTGAGGTTGTATTGTATGGATAATAGCATGGTGCTTTGAAGGTTAAAACTTCAAGGGGCCATAATTGTAATATTCCTACTTTAGCAAGCAGCTAAAGGGAATATTAATTTTTGATTTTTGCACTTAGTAGATGAATAAATGGGGGAGGAGACCCATAATTAACTAAAATCAACATAAAAACCCTCTTGATGTGAAAGGGGATCATTATAGCAGCTAGATTTCCCACCCTCATGTGTGAAAAGGGAATTTTTGCTTGTGGACAAAGTCAAGTTTGACCAAGTCAATAGCATGCATGAAGAGGAGTGGATCATCATTGCAAATAGCTCAATGTGAACAAGGATCAGCCTCAAAAAACATATGAGAGCTAACCTGGAGACACTTGAGTGTGAAAGGGGATGAAGCAGGTTGAAGAGGTCAACCTTGACAAAATCAAACATCGTGATTTTGGAGGAGAGCCTTCATGAAGACACAACGCAGTTTTGGAGGGAGATTTATCATGTGCATGTGGAAACCCTAATGGGTGGGACCCAAGGTGAGGATCCTCACATAGCTTATAAGGAAGGGGATGGAAACCATTTAAGGTTAGCTTGATGATTATTGATTTTGGTCTGCATGACTATTTGGAATCCTCTTACTGTTTAACAGAGTTGCAGTGTTGTTTAGCACAAGGAATTCCTGTTTAGGAATTCCTTCTCCACTCAGGAGAGGCCTCTTGAGGGAGCTTTCAATTCAGTTTTCCACATTCAGGCTTGAGGCCAAGCATCCTCCTTTAGCTACAGCACAATTTTTATTAAGAGTTGGGTTGTGTTGCAGTAGAAGCACCACAACACCACTTCTGGAGCTTGTATTTCAGAGGAGGAAGCCTTTCTTTCTCTGGGAGATCAATGAGGGAGTCTCTAAGCTTCATTTCAAATCTTGGCATGTGGCCAATGTAATTTTCATCCTATACAGCGCATTCCCTTACAGGAACTGTGTCATTTTCCCGAGCATAGCAGTTTCAGGGTCAAGACCCTTGATCTTGAGCTTGTCCTTTGGAGAAAGGGCCAACCCTTCTCCTAGGAAGATTGTATAACACCTATTCTTCTCTTTCTTGTACATTTCAGCTACATGTATACAGAGCTGTAGCATAATTTTTTTTTTCCAGATCTAGATTTGCAGATCTGTCATTTATACTTGTACTTTCATGATGCCCTTTCCGGGTTATTCTCATTTTGTATAAAAAGGAAGAAATCTCCAATTTCCTTAGCCATTGGATGAATGTAAACTCCAGATCTTCTATTTTTCATGATTTTCTACATAAACCCTCATAAAAATAACATTTTTATATGCTTTAGTGATTTTTGTTAGCAATAGTCATGGGGTTTGGGCTTATTTGAGCAGTATTGGGTTGGGGATACATGTTTAACTTGGCTAGAAGCATTTTTTTTTGCTCCAATTCTGGATGTGAGATGTATACTGCATATTCTAAGGGATCTAAGTCCCATTTCTCATAGTTATAGCATTATTTTCTGAAGACAACCTTTTTATGCCCTATATTGCTGCATTTCCTCACTTTTGAAGGAGTGTATAGGCCATATTATTGCTGCTGATCATTCATTTGCTGGTTAGATTTTCCTTTACATATTATGAGCTGATTTACACTACGATGTTCATGAATTTCTGTAGCTCCACTTTTGGAATATCTTAAGATATTCCCAATAGTGCTGATTTTCCCTATTTTGGATATTATAGTGGTATCAGAGCATGATCTTTGGCTCAGCTGTGAGTTCGAGCTATCAGAAGGAACAAAATCAAAATGATGGAGAGAATTAGTTTACTTTCATCACTTTTCAGATCCAAAAGGAACCTCTCCCAGGAGGTTAAGCTGATGAAGGAGAAGAGACGTGAAGAAACTCCTAGAGGGTTTCAAGAAGAGGAAGGACCATGAACTTCCTATTCTCACAAACAAGAAGACTAGAAGCATGGAAGACACTTGGAACATCAAGTTCTAAGCGAATACCTTGTTGAGTACAAGACTCAACCTAAAGCCTTCAAGGAGACTCTAGCCTTCCCACAGTTCATTCAACTGGAGGAAGAAATAAGACCTTGCAGCACAAGAAGAATGAAGGGAAATAGGTTTATATTGTCTACTTTTGATGGATCATCTTCAGCAAGGACTTGGATAGGAAGACTTGCAACATTCTTCCTACTACATCTAGTGGTAGAAAGAGAAGAAGTAGAGATTGCAGCACTGCACATGAAGGGCAAAGCAAGCACTTGGTGGTTCAGTCACATAAGTCATGCAAGAGTATCTACTCTTGTATATTTCACTCAGAGGGTGATCAAGAGATTTGATGAAGAACAATCAGAGAGGGAGGAGCCCTCATCACCTCTTGAGGAGACTTATATCAGCGCTGTCACAACCTTGGAGGAGCAGCCTTCAACATCAGCAGTTGAGGGAGCCAACATAGTGGAAGAAGGAACTATTGCAACCATGCAAGGTGTTCCCACAACCCATCAAGAGTAGCAAGGTTGCACTACGCTTTCCAAGAGCAGCAGTGAAGGAATAAGGACTCATTCCTCATGGGAACATTCAGATGTCAGCTTCATTCAGGAAGCCATGGAGGAAGAGATGTCAAAGGGTAGACATCTTGAGATGAGAAATTTTTTTTCCTCTCTAGATGACACTCTCTCAATGAGCATGCCACAGCTCAAAGAGAGACTTCTACTTGTAGTAGATCCAAGACCTCATTGGTTTTGGAAGGCCATGCATGGGGAGGAGGTCTCATCAAGAGATCCCATTGGATGTGCACTTCAACATTTCATGAAGTGAAAATATCTTCAAAGATTTGAAGAGGTTGGTGTCCTACCATGGGAGGGTACCAAGTATTTGTAGAATGAGATCCATCACCCACATTGGGATGAGTGGATGGCAGTATGGAGAAAGATGTTTCCAAACCCCTTGCAGATCTATGATACAGGCCAGCAAGAAGCATGGTTGCGCTGGTTGTTTTTGGATGAGTATGGTCACTACCCAAAAATTTCTATTTCTTTATCTCATGCCTTAAGTTTCAATGATAGGATGCATAAGAAGAAGGCATGGTTGTTGTGGCTATTAAGAAGAGAGTTTGGACATCATATGTCAAATCTTATGTCCATGTATTTACATTTGTTTGAGGTATATCTCATGTGTTCACATGTATGATTTCATCTATGTACCTTGGATTGGGAGGAAGGATAACTCCCACATGATGTATAAAGGAGCTGGTTTGTACTGTGTTGATGAGACATCTCACATGTCCATCCTTGTATTATTGCTCCATGATTTTCATTTTGATAATGCAAGAAGGAAACAAGAGTCCTTGTTGCTGTGGTTACTATTGGGAGAGTATGGCTTGAAATTTCTCCATACTCATCATGATATTTCAGGAGGAATGTTTGGCACATTCAAGGTGCAAAAAGGCTACCCTTCAGCAGTGAAGGACAAGGAGAGGCTTCCACATAGGAGGAAGAGCTTCTCACATAGTAGCATATTTGTGGATGGTTTTGGCATGTGGAATGTCAAATAGATAAGTCATGGTGTGACAAGAGCCTTAACACTAAGGCCAACAACGCTGTCACTTGGGAGTAAGTATCTTTTGATGGAGTGTTCCAAGGGGAGTATGCATCCTTCCTTTTTGCAAATTTTTATGAGGAGATTATCATGGGAGGACTCATCCATGGACCTCACTTTCAGTTTACTCATTATGCATGGTAAGAGATACATTTCTGTACTTACTGATTGTTCCATTGAGTATTTGTATCGTTTCACCATCTATGGACAATGCATTGCTCCACATAAGAGCAAGATTATTCTTGGGTTACATGGTCACTTTAAGGCCAATATTTATAATAATGATAACCCATTTCCTCATAACTTTGGGCAAGTGTATGATTGTTTAGATTGTGCTTAGCTGATATATATTGCTGATTACTACCACATAGTAGATGAGCAAACTTGTGCAGCTAGTAATTCATTGAGAAACAACTTGCCACATGATGTTCTCAAGCAGTAGTTGGGAAGACTGCATTGTATCTGTTATCACTCAGGTTTTCCTTGAAGTTGTGGAAAAGGAAAGTATACCCGAGGTAACCACAAACCAACCTTCAGATGCAGAATCTAGCCAATCTGCATCCAGAGAGGGCTCTCTCTTTATAATTTATCTTTTTTCTTAGAAGGTTTTAGGCTAGTTATAGATCCAAGAGTTTGTTTGAGAATGGTGGAATTCGCTAACTAAGGGCAAGGTTGAATATTTTCAGGCCATTGGGCTATGGAGTCAAAGGATGGCTTTACTGGATTTCTATTCTACACACAAGATGGCTTTGCAGGGCAAGATAGCCAAACAGAGAACAATTTTTAGAATTTAAAGTGGATGGAATGGGTTTGAAGGGATGAAAGGCAGTTAAGAATATTTCAGCATGTTTGAAAGAAAGATATGAAATGATTACAAATAAAGAGCAGTGAAGAATTCTTTACTATAGTAATCAAAATGTTTAAATTAGCGAAGCAAGAGCAATTAAGAATTCATTGCTTATAACTAATTTAGAGGAAAACATTTAGAATAATCACAACTGAACTCAGAGTACAATTAAGTAAATTCTGAGTTATTCTTTTATGTCAAGTATTCAGAAATAGACACAATGATATTATAAAAAAATATAAAACTTAAGACATAGGATAGAAAGACTTATTGAACTGCAGTCAGACACATGAATCCTGCAAAAGTCCTGAGCTTCAAATTGTCATCCAGCAAGCCACAAATATATTTCTCCAAAACAATTTTATTCCAAAAACATCAATGTCACAGCGAATTAGTATAATCCACCCAAAATACTTCCAAGAGTGAAGTATTTATACAAATTCTAAACTAAAATATCTTGAAAAAATATCAAAATTGGTTCACAAATCTCTCCAACTATTTTACATAAATAGAACTTAAGTAAAGGACACTCAAAATAATGCATTTATTTGGCACTATTTTTGATGTATAGGTGATGAAAAAGAGGAGAATTTGAATTTGATCCAACTCTTAGTTGATGATGAGGCATCCAAGTCACTAACTGCTTCATTTCTTTGTGCAATTCTGCTCCAACAATTCTGCAAATTTGGGGTCCAATGAGACCTTTGTATTTCTCAATCCGTAATAGATATGTAAAACGTGAAAGAGGTTATTGTATATTAATATGTTGGTGAGATAAACCTCGTTCAGTTTCCAAAAATTCCTCTCCAGCTGTGCACAATAGGCTCTGCAAAACTATGTGTAAAACAGAGTTTTACAGAGTCTGAAAAATAACCTGTAAAGATGTGCATTTATCTCTCATTCTGAAATTACTGTGAAAAAAGTGAGATAGGTTTTTGTATATATGTCTCTTAGGAACACAAACCTCCTTCAGTTTTGTATGATGTATTTTTTATTTACCAAAATATTCTCTGCAAAATGATGACTTAACTGGTATTTTCTGCAAAAAGTGCTTTCCATCATTGTTTAATATTTCCAAAACCATAATAGCTGTTAGAAAAGTGAGAGAGGTTTTTGAATATGGTCCTCTTAAGAACATAAAACTCCTTCAGTTTTTCAAAATTCATCTTATATTGATCACAATAGTTTCTGCAAAACTATGACTTAAACATGCAATTTCTGCAAAAATATTCCTTCTTGTTGTGTTTTTCATCTTTTCACTTTTTTGTTCTTTTGACTGTTTTACTTTCACTTTTAAACAAAATTCAATGTTGTTGAAATTATTTTCCTTTCTTTTTACCATTTTACTGCCTCTGTAATTACTTTTACTGCTTACCTTTGACCGCTCTGTAACTTCATTTTAACTTTCACTCTGACTTTTACCTGATACACTTTAACCACTGATACTCTTTAACTGTTATGCTTTTACTATCCCTGTAAATTCTCATTTCACTTTTACCATTCACTGTGCACATTTCATCATTCTAATCTCTCTGACTTTGTATACAAACTGTTTGTTGAATGAAGATATTGAATTAAAATATGAGAATTTGGAGCAAACAATTTTGTCAATTAGTATTGAAATTGTTGGTCCAAATCCATATTCTGATAGTAACCTGCTAAAATCAAACAATTTGTTAATGAAATATAGGTCTGCAGGGAGGTGATTGTAGGCTTTTTGAAAGACCTATGGAATGAGATCAGTCTGTGAAGGTTTAACTCTTCATGAGATAAATTGGCAGATTTCTCAAGCATATCTCCTATGGACAGGGGAGTCAAGGCTTGACCAGGTTCAAAATGGAGCATTGTATTGATAGCTTGAGGAATAATGGGGGAAATGATACTCTGGTTAAGGGATAACACTGCTCTTTGAGTTGGATCATAATTGGAATGACAGTAATGGATAATTTCTGGGAAAATACGGACTGAGGGGATGAGATATCTTGGAAAATTGGATTCCCACAACCCAATGATATCCAAACCTTTCGAATAATCATCTCTGCAGCGACAATAACTTCGAAGGGGATTTTCATCGAAAACTAAGTCTTTAATTTGAAAATATTTATCCACTAATGGAAAATATTCCAATTCTCTATGAGGGGCGTTTAATGGGGCTACATTCAGGGCCAAAGGAACTTCCATTTTGGTTCTTGTGTATTCAAAGTGGAAATTTCGGGGGTTTTTCACGGAAACGGGCACAATTTCAGTTTTAGAAGTATTATTTCAGTTGCAGGAACTAAAATAGACCAACATTAAACTTTTTTTTAGACTATGGCGCTAATTTAACACTGGAATGTGGATTTTTCACAGAGTTCCAGTAGGAAATCAGATAAATACCTGTTTTATGGAAAATGTCGAAATTAACAAGTACTGGTTAACGGCGGATGAATGCTTGGGCATTGGTCTAACAATGGCGTTTAGCCATTTTGGTTGACAGCAGTTTGACAACGTATTTTTCAAATTTCTTAGTGGAGGGCGCAGTCACTTTCAATAGGTAGAATGTTAAAAAATACGTAGAAATTTGTTTTATTTGCAAAGTCAACGGGAATTTTTTATTGTTTTCGAAGATGACGTCATCAATGTACGGGAGGACACGTCACCGGGGTCGGGCGGTAAGCGGTAAATTTCGCACCGCTTTCGGGAGTTGGCGGTATTTGGTGAAATGGTAGCGATTCCACTGGTTGAATGCCACGTAGCCATCGCACTATTTGAAAATCGTCGCGATTTCGTGCGTTAACTCCCATACAGAGGATGGCTCTTCGTTGGAGCGATCAAACGGTGGTTCGAAAGGGAAGTGGCGGGGGAGATAATGCGCGGGCCCGACGGGTTTTCAAAGTAATTAACATTTAATTAACTATTCCGGTAGGGATCTTATTGGCGGAGGGATTGGTTATTAATTAATCCTGGTGATTAATTAATCCCGTGGTTTAATGAGAGTTGGGGTTGCGGTGGGGCTTTGGTTTTATTTGTTTTTTCCATTTAAAACATAAAACGTATGTTTAAAACCTTTATTTTGTTTATTTTTATTATATGGTAATAAATTAATGCAATTTATTAACCATAGGGGGGTGGGAATATTTTATAAAGATATGTTTTTAGCCAAAGGGGTTTATAATGGGGGAATTTGATTTTATTATATGGGTTTAAATACTTTGGCTAAAAATCTATAGTATGAGGGTTTTGGGGATATTACATAGGAGGAGTTATACATATAGGGAAAGGTAATTTGTATGAGGATTTAATAATTAAAGTTAAATGTTAATATGACAAAGGAAACAAGGGAAACTCAAAATACTTTACACAACTAGGAGAGTGAAGATTTCTGAAGTAAATTGCATTATCTCAACTTCAATACTTAAACTTAGAATAGTAAGTAATTTTGAGGGATTATTATGGAATTTTGCATGATTTTCCTAAGTAAAATGAGATTTTACTTAGGAAAAGATTAACAGTGAATGAGTATAATTATGAATAATCTCAAGTACTAAGGTCTTTTCAATTATTGGGCCGAGGGTCCGGTCCCTCCAAAAGTCAAGGAAATGCCTTGAGCCCCTCTAATCTTTAAATTCCTTAGCACTTTGGGGAAATTAGTAAAACTTTTAGGGAGAAAGTGAGATGGGAAGTTAATGATTCTGACTTTGCCTTCCTCTGAAATTTTGCCAATGTAGTGTTATGCCTTTGCACTTAGTGATGAAAGTAAAAGATTGAACACATTTAGCACCATCATTCATCACATGAAACTTTGCAACACCATCTACCTACCCTATCTATTTTACTCTACCATTTTCTCTTCTTTATTAGGGTGCATTTAGACTAGCAAACCCTTATCAATCTTCTTTTTCTTTTACATGGAAAATCTATCTAAGTCTACACTTATTACATCCAAGGGCTCAGGTTAAACTGTTGAGCACCTTTTATTAACTCTACCTATCTACTTATCTGCCAAGATTAAACTGTTTGGTCAGATTTTTATTCTCTATTTTATAACATGAAATTGAAAAATGAATGAGTCAAGTTTAAATAGTTTGACTCTTCACAAATTGTAGCAAAATTTAACAAGTTGGACACAATTACTTATTTACAAAAAATTAAATAGTAGTGGCATTTGGATTTGCACACTTTCCTTGGTCTATTTTTGTTTGGGGTTCATTTCTTTCACTTTTTTGACCATTTTATTCTTTTCACCCTTTGATTTTTCTTTTAGGGTATACCTTCTTTACATTTTTTAATTTTTTTTGATTTTTTAGTTTTTCAAGAATATGTAACACCTTTGCACAAGAAAAATGTTTGAACATATTGCATAGTTCAATCAAGACAATCATGAAAAATGACACCTATTGGTATAGGAGTCTAACAGTGGCTCCACTTGGGGATGGCTTTTCCTGGTGAAAAGTCAAGAACAACAGATCAGATGCCTCAAATGCCTTTAACTGAACCATGTTATCTTCTTTTTTTGGTGGCTTTATTGTATATATGATAGTAAAACTTCTGAAGCTTAAGGCCTTCACTTCGGGCTTCAACTTCAGTAAGTCACCATCCAATCAAAACTGATGCATTAGCTGTGGCTGAAAATCTTGAATTGAATATAGTCCTTTTTCTGCAACCTAAAATCTAATCTTGAAACTTAAAACAACACACAAAAATTTTCAAACCAACTTAATGAAAAAATTGTTGTAAATTGAAAACTAAAAAAAATTGCTCAAAATTCTGAGCTTATTGGCACTCATTTACCTACTCTAATCTACTAAAAATCTTATTGAATCAGGTAATACAAAAATGCCAATGAAGCCAATCAAGTAGCTGTAAAAATAAATGGACAACTTGATTGCTTGTGATCAAAATTGGAAGTATGTTATGATCATGTGCCTATATAATAAATTATATGATGTGTAAAGGCCACTTTTGATGTATTTGATCCTTAGAAAGAAAACATGTTTGCAAATTTGGGCTCAAAAGATTCTCCATATAATCTGATATAGGATCAATAAAAGCATGATGTATGTTATTTACTTCTAAGCCTTCAATGACTAATTGTTCAATTGAATTATGAATATTAGACCATGAACTTATTTCTTCAGTCTTGTGTTTGAAAGAATAATCATCTTCAATATGCAAGTCAAAAGATTGTACAATTTCCTCTTGCTTTGGAGAAGGAAGATTTTCAAAGAATTCTTTAGGATTTCGGAAATTGTATGAATGAATTTGAGAATGCAAAAGTTTGATTTCATTTTCATAATTTTCGCAAATTATATCAAGAAGCCATTTTTTAACTTGAGGAGAACATTTTCTTGATTTAAAAAGAAGAAAGAAAGCTCTTAGAAAATCCTCATCAAACTGAAGTTTTGATAACTCATCCATGAATTCATTTAAAATTTCATCAAATGAAAGATTTTCCACAAACCCTGTCATCCAGTATCACTATTAATGCTTTGGAATATGGATTATTTGGTTGTGGAATTGCTCTGAAACTTGAAGCTCTGGATCTCTGATCAACATTGTCTTGATTGGAAAATGATATCAAAAGAGTCAGAAGAATGATGCTCAAATGTGCATGGAGATTTTATATTTACAATTTTCAAAAGAGATAAATTAAAAACTACTCTAAGATCTCCTTTAAAATACAATATACATAGGAAAACTCTATCAATTTAGAAAGAACATAATGTCTTGGATAACAATCCAAGTTGAAAGCCTGATATTTCCATATTATTCTTCCAGGTTCATTCCTCCAGTGGAGTCTTAGTAGTGAAATTGATTTTGGAGTCGCCAGGTGGATGATTTTAACCTTTATGTATCTGATCACTGTCCACCATCATAGATTAGATCTAAACCTGTAAAACAATTTTGAAGAAAAATTTAGTTCTTCAGGAAACCAAATTTTGAGTATTTTATGATTATTTTGTTTTTTTATGAATTTTCAAAACAACTTCTATGATTTCTTTAAGAGGCTTTAGATATGAGATTTAAACTTTCTTAAAGACTTATTAAACTAGAGAACTGATGAAATGTTTGAAATCAAAGCTTAGGTCATAAACTAAACAGAGATAGACTGAAGCATCATTTATTTACTTTTGCAATTGCAGAGCAAAAGCAATTTCAAAGGCTACCTGGCTAACTTCAGGCTCTGTCTATAGTTTATAAAATAAGAAATAATAACAATAAAATTTTTCAGGTCCCCAGTATGGTCGCCACTATGTTATCACTCAGGTTTTCCTTGAAGTTGTGGAAAATGAAAGTATAGCCGAGGTAACCACAAACCAACCTTCAGATGCAGAATCTAGCCAATCTGCATCCAGAGAGGGCTCTCTCTTTATAATTTATCTTTGTTCTTAGAAAGTTTTAGGCTAGTTATAGATCCAAGAGTTTGTTTGAAAATGGTGGAATTCGCCAACTAAGGGCAAGGTTGAATATTTTCAGGCCATTGGGCTATGGATTCAAAGGATGGCTTTACTGGATTTCTATTCTACACACAAGATGGCTTTGCAGGGCAAGATAACCAAACAGAGAACAATCCTTAAAATTTAAAGTGGATGGAATGGGTTTGAAGGGATGAAAGGAAGTTAAGAATCTTTCACCATGTTCAAAAGAAAGAAATTAAATTATTACAAATAAAGAGCAGTGAAAAATTCTTTACTATAGTAATCAAAATGTTTAAATTAGCGAAGCAAGAGCAATTAAGAATTTGTTGCTTATAACTAATTTAGAGGAAAAAATTTAGAATAATCACAACTGAACTCAGAGTAAAATTAAGTAAATTCCGAGTTATTCTTTTATGTCAAGTATTCAGAAATGGACACAATGATATTATAAACAAATATAAAACTTAAGACATAGGATAGAAAGACTTATTGAACTGCAGTCAGACACATGAATCCTGCAAAAAGTCCTGAGCTTCAAATTGTCATCCAGCAAGCCACAAATAAATTTCTCCAAAACGCTTTTATTCCAAAAACATCAATGTCACAGCGAAGTAGTAGAATCCACCCAAAATACTTCCAAGAGTGAAGTATTTATACAAATTCTAAACTAAAATATCTTGAAAAAATATCAAAATTGGTTCACAAATCTCTCCAACTATTTTACATAAATAGAACTTAAGTAAAGGACACTAAAAATAATGCATTTATTTGGCACTATTTTTGATGGATAGGTGATGACAAAGAGGAGAATTCAAATTTGATCCAACTCTTAGTTGATGATGAGGCATCCAAGTCACTAACTGCTTCCTTTCTTTGTGCAATTCTGCTCCAACAATTCTGCAAATTTGGGGTCCAATGAGACCTTTGTATTTCTCAATCCGTAATAGATATGTAAAAATTGAAAGAGTTTATTGTATATTAATATGTTGGTGAGATAAACCTCGTTCCGTTTCCAAAAATTCCTCTCCAGCTGTGCACAATAGGCTCTGCAAAACTATGTGTAAAACATAGTTTTACAGAGTCTGAAAAATAGCCTGTAAAGATGTGCATTTATCTCTCATTCTGAAATTACTGTGAAAAAAGTGAGATAGGTTTTTGTAGATATGTCTCTTAGCAACAAAAAACTCCTTCAGTTTTATATGATGTATTTTTTATTTACCAAAATCTTCTCTGCAAAATGATGACTTAACTGGTATTTTCTGCAAAAAGTGCTTTCCATCATTGTTTAATATTTCCAAAACCATAATAGCTGTTAGAAAAGTGAGAGAGGTTTTTGAAGATGGTCCTCTTAAGAACATAAAACTCCTTCAGTTTTTCAAAATTCATCTTATATTGATCACAATAGTTTTTTCAAAACTATGACTTAAACATGCAATTTCTGCAAAAATATTCCTTCTTGTTGTGTTTTTCATCTTTTCACTTTTTTGTTCTTTTGACTGTTTTACTTTCACTTTTAAACAAAATTCAATGTTGGTGAAATTATTTTCCTTTCTTTTTACCATTTTACTGCCTCTGTAATTACTTTTACTGTTTACCTTTGACTGCTCTGTAACTTCATTTTAACTTTCACTCTGACTCTTACCTGATACACTTTAACCACTGATACTCTTTAACTGTTATGCTTTTACTATCCCTGTAAATTCTCATTTCACTTTTACCATTCACTGTGCACATTTCATCATTCTAATCTCTCTGACTTTGTATACAAACTGTTTGTTGAATGAAGATATTGAATTAAAATCTGAGAATTTGGAGCAAACAATTTTGTCAACTAGTATTGAAATTGTTGGTCCAAATCCATATTCTGATAGTAACCTGCTAAAATCAAACAATTTGTTAATGAAATATAGGTTTGGAGGGAGGTGATTGTAGGCTTTTTGAAAGACCTATGGAATGAGATCAGTCTGTGAAGGTTTAACTCTTCATGAGATAAATTGGCAGATTTCTTAAGCATATCTCCTATGGACAGGGGAGTCAAGGCTTGACCAGGTTCAAAATGGAGCATTGTATTGATAGCTTGAGGAATAATGGGGAAAAGGATACTCTGGTTTGGGGATAACACTGTTCTTTGAGTTGGATCATAATTGGAATGACAGTAATGGATAATTTCTGGGAAAATACGGACTAAGGGGATGAGATATCTTGGAAAATTGGATTCCCACAACCCAATGATATCCAAACCTTTCGAATAATCATCTCTGCAGCGACAATAATTTTGAAGGGGATTTTAATTGAAAACTAAGTCTTTAACTTGAAAATCTTTATCCACTAATGGCAAATATTCCAATTCTCTATGAGGGGCGTTTAATGGGGCTACATTCAGGGCCAAAGGAACTTCCATTTTGGTTATTGTGTATTCAAAGTGGAAATTTCGGGGGTTTTTCACGGAAACGGGCACAATTTCAGTTTTGGAAGTATTATTTCAGTTGCAGGAACTAAAATAGACCAACATTAAACTTCTTTTCAGACTATGGTGCTAATTTAACACTAGAATGTGGATTTTTCACAGAGTTCCAGTAGGAAATAAGATAAATACCTGTTTTATGGAAAATGTCGAAATTAACAGGTACTGGTTAACCGCGGATGAATGCTTGGGCACTGGTCTAACAATGGCGTTCAGCCATTTTGGTTGACAGCAGTTTGACAGCGTATTTTTCAAATTTCTCAGTGGAGGGCGCAGTCACTTTCAATAGGTAGAATGATAAAAAATAAGCGGAAATTTGTTTTATTTGCAAAGTCAATGGGAATTTTTTATTGTTTTCGAAGATGACGTCATCAATGTATGGGAGGACACGTCACCGGGGTCGGGCGGTAAGCGGTAAATTCCGCACCGCTTTCGGGAGTTGGCGGTATTTGGTGAAATGGTAGCGATTCCACTGGTTGAATGCCACGTAGCCATCACACTATTTGAAAACCGTCGCGATTTCGCACGTTAACTCCCGTACAGAGGATGGCTAGCGGAATCATCGTGGGCTGTAGATCTTCGTTGGAGCGATCAAACGGTGGTTCGAAAGGGAAGTGGCAGGGGAGATAATGCGCGGGCCCGACGAGTTTTCAAAGTAATTAAAATTTAATTAACTATTCCGGGAGGGATCTTATTGGCGGAGGGATTGGTTATTAATTAATCCGGGTGATTAATTAATCCCGTGGTTTAATGAGAGTTGGGGTTGCAGCGGGGCTTTGGTTTTATTTGTTTTTTCCGTTTAAAACATAAAACATATGTTTAAAACCTTTTTTTTGTTTATTTTTATTAAATGGTAATAAATTAATGCAATTTATTAACCATAGGGGGTGGGAATATTTTATAAAGATATGTTTTTAGCCAAAGGGGTTTATAATGGGGGAATTTGATTTTATTATATGGGTTTAAATACTTTGGCTAAAAATCTATAGTAAGAGGGTTTTAGGGATATTACATAGGAGGAGTTATACATATAGGGAAAGGTAATTTGTATGAGGATTTAATAATTAAAGTTAAATGTTAATATGACAAAGGAAACAAGGGAAACTCAAAATACTTTACACAACTAGGAGAGTGAAGATTTCTGAAGTAAATTGCATTATCTCAACTTCAATACTTAAACTTAGAATAGTAAGTAATTTTGAGGGATTATTATGGAATTTTGCATGATTTTCCTAAGTAAAATGGGATTTTACTTAGGAAAAGATTAACAAAGGAATGAGTATAATTATGAATAATTCAAGTACTAAGGTCTTTTTCAATTATTGGGCCGAGGGTCCGGGCCCTTCAAAAGTCAAGGAAATGCCTTCAGCCTCTAATTTTCAAATTCTTAGCACTTTGGGGATTAAACTTTAGGAGAAAGTGATGGGAAGTTAATGATTCTCGACTTTGCCTTCCTCAAATTTCTAATCTACAATGTAGTGTTATGCCTTTGCACTTAGTGATGAAAGTAAAAGATTGAACACATTTAGCACCATCATTCATCACATGAAACTTTGCAACACCATCTACCTACCCTATCTATTTTACTCTACCATTTTCTCTTATTTATTAGGGTGCATTTAGACTAGAAAACCCTTATCAATCTTCTTTTTCTTTTACATGGAAAATCTATCTAAGTCTACACTTATTACATCCAAGGGCTCATGTTAAACTGTTGAGCACCTTTTATTAACTCTACCTATCTACTTATCTGCCAAGATTAAACTGTTTGGTCAGATTTTTATTCTCTATTTTATAACATGAAATTGAAAAATGAATGAGTCAAGTTTAAACAGTTTGAATCTTCACAAATTGTAGCAAAATTTAACAAGTTGCACACAATTACTTATTTACAAAAAATGAAATAGTAGTGGCATTTGGATTTGCACACTTTCCTTGGTCTATTTTTGTTTGGGGTTCATTTCTTTCACTTTTTTGACCATTTTATTCTTTTCACCCTTTGATTTTTATTTTAGGATATACCCTCTTTACATTTTTTAAAATTTTTTGATTTTTTGGTTTTTCAAGAATATAGAACACCTTTGCACAAGAAAAAGGTTTGAACATATTGCATAGTTCAATCAAGACAATCATGAAAAATGACACCTATTGGTATAGGAGTCTAACAGTATCCACTTGATAAACCATTGGTATCATGTAACCTTCAACATTTTTTTTGATTTGGATGCCAAGTGGTGATGATGTGCCATTCATTTTGGATGGGATGATTTGGGCCAACATGATTCATGACATGGGAGAGAGGATCTTTGGAGATCTAATCTTCTTCTTGCCACTTGAGGGAAACCTTATTGCAGCCACAAATCAACATGTTCTCTACACTTACTATGAGTGGAGAGAAAGACAGTGTGGGGTAGACCATTTTGTCTACTATGTTCAGTTATTCAGCCCACCTACCTTGTAGGAGCTAAGGGTGGAGGAGATCTTTTATGAGTTTCCATGTTGGAGGGTGATTCATCTTGTATGGATGACAACTTGGGGGTGGAGGTTTTACATTGGAATTATAGTTCCCAAACACATTTCAGACTCCATGCCTTGGGAGGAAGCTTTTCAGTTCTATCCTTGCAGTTGCTTGAGGACAAGCAACATTTGGGAGAGGAGGACTGTAATATTCCTACTTTAGCAAGCAGCTAATGGGAATATTACTTTTTTTATTTTTGCACTTAATAGATGAATAAATGGGGGAGGAGACCCATACTTACTAAAATCAGCATAAAAAACCTCTTGGTGTGAAAGGGGATCATTATAGTAGCTGGATTTCCCACCCTCATGTGTGAAAAGGGACTTTTTGCTTGTGCACAAACTCAAGTTTGACCAAGTCAACGACATGGATGAAGAGGAGTGGATCATCATTGCAAATAGCTCAATGTGAACAAGGATCAGCCTAATCAAACATATGAGAGCTAGCCTGGAGACACTTGAGTGTGAAAAGGGATGAAGCAAGTTGAAGAGGTCAACCTTGACCAAATCAAACAACGTGATTTTGGAGGAGAGCCTTCATGAAGACACAACACAGTTTTGGAGGGATATTGATCATGTGCATGTGGAAACCCTAATGGGTGGGACCCAAGGTGAGGAGCCTCACATAGCTTATAAGGAAGGAGATGGAAACCGTTTGAGGTTAGCTGATGATTATTGATTTTGGTCTGCATGACTATTTGGCATCCTCTTGCTGTTTAGCAACGTTGTAGTGTTGTTTAGCACAAGTCATTCCTGTTTAGAAATTACTTCTCCACTCAAGAGAGGCCTCTTGAGGGAGCTTGAACTTCAGTTTTCCACATTCAGGCTTGAGGCCAAGCATCCTCCTTCAGCTGTAGCACAGTTTCTGTTGAGAGTTGGGTTGTGTTGCAGGGTGTTGCAGTGGAAGCACCACAACACCACTTCTGGAGCTTGTATTTCAGAGGAGGAAGCCTTTCTTTCTTTGGGAGATCAGTGAGGGAGTCTTTGAGCTTCATTTCAGATCTTGGCATGTGGTCAATGTAGTTTTTGTTGGGTATGTGTTATATTATTTCCACGACTAGCCCCACGCGCTGTACGTTGCGCCGGGTGCAGCGCCTCGGCGATTTTTTTTTTTGGTATGCGGTCCCACTCATATGCGGACCCACCCATGTTTTGTGCATGAGTTTGCACATGGTTTTGGGGTACGATGGTTTTCGGCCCCTGGTATTTTGTACATCCAGTCAAGGGAACTACGATTATGTTCTAATCCAGGGTTAATGGATTGGGGTTTATGTATGCTTCGGCATGTATATATATGTGTTGTAACACTAAAAGGATTATAATGAAAAATCAAGCTGGTCATCCCAATTTGGGATCCAGGGGAAAATCTCTGTGTTTATCTGTTTTATGTTTTATGCTCTCGCTATTGTTTATTTTCTGTTATAAAATTCGTGTGTAGATAATTTCTTTTCAGGGTTAAAACCTACACTTTTCATCCTCTACAATGCAGTCCCTTGTAGGAACTGCGTCATTTTCCTGAGCATAGCAGTTTCAGGGTCAAGACCCTTGATCTTGAGCTTGTCCTTTGGAGAAAGGGCCAACCCTTCTCCTAGGAATATTGTATAACACCTCTTCTTCTCTTTCTTGTAAATTTCAACTACATGTATACAGAGCTACAATATAACTGCACTTTCCAGATCTAGATCTACAGATCTGTCATCTATACTTGTACTTTCATGATGCCCTTGACGAGTTATTATCATTTTGTATAAAAGGAAGAGATCTCCAATTTCCTTAGCCGTTGGATGAATGTAAACTCCAGATCTGATATTTCTCATTATTTTTTGCATAAACCCTCATAAAAATAATGCTTTTATATGCTTCAGTGCTTTCCATTAGCAAAATTCATGGGGTTTGGGCTTATTTGAGCAATATTGGGTTGGGGAAACCTGTTTAACTTGGCTAAAAGCATTTGTTTTTGCTAGAATTATAGATGTGAGATGTATACTACATATTATAAGGGATCTAAGTCCCATTTCTCACAGTTATAGCGTTATTTTTTGAAGACAACCTTTTTATGCCCTATATTGTTGCATTTCCTCACTTTGGAAGGAGTGTATAGGCCATATTCTTGTTGCTGATCATTCATTTGCTGGTTAGATGTTCCTTTACATCTTATGAGCTGATTTACACTGCGATGTTCATGAATTTCTGTAGCTGTAGCTCCACTTTTGGAATATCTTAAGATATTCCCAATAGTGCTGGTTTTCCCTATTTTGGGATATTACAATAACATTGTGTCTAGAACTCATATTTGGATGAAATTTCTGTTGTTGAAAAGTTCTTGATGAGAAAAATACAATTATGATCTCAAAAATGAATATTTAAGGTTGTTTAAAGAAGATGATTTTTTATAACCACACCTCCTTAAGGTGACTTACGGGGTTGGGTATGCTACAACTTGTTTGACATACTTAATCTTATTATTTGAGGGTTTTTATTTTTTAATTATAAATGATTAGTTATTTGACTTATATTTCAATGATGGAACTCAAATTTCTAATTATTTAAATGGTTTTAAATTATGATTTTCAAAGGGATCATTTAAATTCTTATCTGGTGATACAAATGAACTATATGTGCATCAATATGATGTAACTAATGTTGTCAATTCATATGGTTATAAAACATTTAAAATAAAAATGTTTGACACTTTATTTGTAGATACTGCTAATAGTTTGCTTAATGTGACAAGAAACTATAGGTGTATATCGTTGTGGAATTATGTCAACATTATATTGGAATTTGGATTAATTTAGGCTACCATAATATTTTATATGATTAAAGTTATGAATTGATATTTTTATGGAACTATTTAATGCATTGATTGTAGTATCTACAAGCACAAGGAACATCCTTGTTGATCGATTCAATAATGTATAATGGGGCTGTATACAAGTGTACGAGGTACTATCAAGAGAGGAGGAACAACATTCATGTTTCCACCTCTTAGCATTCCTTTTTCATGACCTAGGTTAAAAATATAAGTAATAATTTTACTTATAGGTTGTATGTTGTCGTGAGGGTAAGCTGGGGATTCAATCACTTACAAGGTTTGGATAGGGGCATGAAAAAAGGTGGTAACCTTATTCATTAGTTACCATCATGGTCTCAATAAGGGAAACAAGTATTGAGTTAAAAATCTCAATAGTTGCGCCATTTCCCCCACTGAGAAAGTTGGATGCTTAAATGGTATGCAAAAACATGGCACCCTTGTAATGTATTTAAAGATAACCCTTGAAGGGAATGAAGAAGAGATGAAAAAATTATCCAAACTAATGTAAATTTGAACCCCCTTATCACTTTATATCTTCTTTCCTGAATGTGACATGCAAATTCATTAAATAACAAATTTTCTTCATTTTGTATATTTTCCTTTGTTATTATGCTTTTCTTGTCAATAAGTAGATTTTGAAGGTTCAGAATCATCAATGAAAGTACATAACTCTCCAAACTTTCACCCTTTTGATCCTTTGTCGAGTTCTTTTACCATTTTTTATAGACTCCATATGTATGAATGATTTAGAAATTGGGAATTCTTTTCTCTATGAATTAGTAAAACTTTCGGTTCACATGTCAGAAGCTTGAGAATATTGGATATTGAAAAAACTAATCCAGATACCTAATGTTTGAATTTATATAGAGGGTTATAAGACATTGATCTTAAGGCAATTTAGAGTCTCAATTAACTATTGATTTTATGCATTTATCTGCTAGAGGATAAGGATAGATAACTCGACGTTGGAGGGAGCATATATCCAAAATTTGGAATCTAGAACCTTCACTTAAGTCTTTTATTTGGAAAAATTGAATGACAAATTTCCATATATCTAGGACTTAATTCCAACACAATTTGGAATGCTTGCTTAAATATTATTCAATTTTCTCAATCAATCACCCTCTTCTGCAAAAAATCCGAATTGACTCATCCACCTACAAGTTAGTGAATTTTCCCAAATATGCACAATTTAGGAAAATTTCAAAGGGATTCATGCGAAAACAGACATAGAGACAAACCATGTTGTCTATACACGAATGCTATATAAATTTAATTATAAAGGAAAATTTTCAGTTAGAAAAGGAGTCTACAATCATATATTGTATTCATTAACACTCTAAAAGCATCTCCTCTTCATATACACATATTCATTAACACTCTAAAAACATCTCCTCTTCATACACAGTTTTTCTTACTCTCAATCTCCTTAACATTATCCTTATCAACATTTTCAATCTAAAAAGGGTTTATTTATACAAATATGAGGAGTTGAATCAACATCGAGCACTATCAATTCATACCCTCCAAATTTATATAAAATAGAAACAAATATCCTATCTATCCCTAAAATCACTCAATTCTTCCTACTGCATACTCAAATAATCATATTTGGATATATTACATGGCAATGAGAGAAATCAACTTCTCTCTTTGTAAACACACTAGAAACCTTTATAAATATCAAAAAATTAGGAAAATACAAATTAAAATGATGTTACACATTAGATTACTAGGGATAAAAGACTTATTCATGAGCTCCTGCTCATGAGTTCTTTAATACCACCACCATATTTAGAATATTTTTCTTCTATCATCCACATGGAAACTTCAAGTGGTTGACCCTTCCACTTGATTAAGTATTGAGAGTACTCTTTTATGGTTGCCTTCTCTACTACCTTTTTATTTAATATTGATTCAGTCCACCTTTTAGATGCTTTAGGTAGTTGTTTCTCCCATTCCATTGTCCAAATTCAACACTTTCAAGTGCATCTTTTGAAATTTCACTTGCTCCCTTAAAAGGGTAAAAATATGAAACATTAAAATTTGGAGAGATTCCAATATCACTTGGAAGATATATTTCATATACTTTCGACGAAAAATTCCTCAAAGTTTTATATGGTCCAATCTTTTTAAGTTTTAATTTATTGTACTCCTCATTAGGAAACATTTCTTCCCTTAGGCGTGTCAATACCACATTGCCCACAACAAAACTAAGCTTTATTCTCTTCAAGTCTACTATATATTTTTACTTGATCGTACTTTCATGAAGATGTTAATTGAATTTTTCATGTAATTCTTACATAGCTACTACAAAATCCTCACTATCTGCATTTCTCATGTCCTACTTTCTGAAATTTTCAACTCATAAACTCATTTGGGATGCATTTCATAGATAATTTGGAAGGGACTAAAACTGATGTTTCTACCAGATGAATAATTATATGAGAATTCAATCCATGCAAGTACCTGACTCCACTTCTTAGGATTTTCACTTACTAAATTTCTTAAGATATCTCAAAGAATCTTGGTCACCACCTCTATTTGTTCATTAATATGAGGATAGTATGTTGAAGTGAAATATGAGATTGGTTCACAAAGTTTTCCACGGGGTAATATGATAATGACCAACAAATTTATAGTCTCTGTCAAAATAATACTTCTTGTAAATTCATGTAATATGACCATTTCTTTGAAAAACGAGTTTGAAATGTTAGTTGCATCATTTTTCTTACTACATGATATACAATGCTCCATTTTAGAGAATCTATAAACCACAACAAAAATTGAGTCGCTCCCTTTTTGAGTTTTAGACAATCCTAACAAAAATTCCATACTCACTGAATCTCATGGTATATTTGGAATTGGTAGTGACTAATACAATCTAATATTCATGATCCTTCCTTTCGCATGCAAACATACCCTACATTTTTCAACAAACCTCTTTACATTAGCATGCATACGTGGCCAAAAATAATATGCATTTAATTGAGCAAATGTATTATCTCCCAAAATTTCTTACTTAGCCTCCATTGTGCTTCTCGTTCAACAAATTTTGACTCCTTGAACAATTTGAATTGCATAATTGGCTACCTTAAAACAATAATCTTCACTATATTATATAATATATCCACTAAATTTTATCTCTACTCACTGGATTCTGACTAGATGCATACACTTATTTGAAATATATATGTTCATTGTACATTTCCTTCAAAGCATTAAATTTATTAACTTGAAATTCATGCAAAATCAAAATTTCCATGTTTCATACATTTAAAACTTTATTAGACCACCCATTTATATGTTTGATAAATTTAAAATTTGCAAGAACTTAATCCATTTCACATGCCTTTGACTTAATTTTAATTGGCTACTAATAATCTACAAGCATGGTTATCAATATATATAAGACAAAATATTTAGGCATTAAATAATGTATCCATTTCTTCAATGCTTGAAAAATGGCATAAAATTCCTTATCATATGAGGAATATTTTTGTTTAGCATCATTTATTTTTTCGCTAAAATAAGCAACTGGTTTCCCTTCTTGACTTAAAACAACTCTTATGGAAGTAACCTTCTTGACTTAAAACAACTCTTATGGAAGTACCATTGGCATCACACTCAATTTGAAACAAATTATTAAAATATGATAATGCTAAGATAGGATGCTTTGTGTTTATTTGCTTCAGATATTTATAACTCTTATCATTGGTTTTTTCTAATGGAAGGTTTGTTTTTTTTCATTTATGGTTTCTACAATTGGTGCACATATTTCATTGAAATTTCTGATAAAATTCTTGTAAAAACTAGCTAACCCTTGGAAACCTTTGACCTCATAAACACTTCGAGGATTAGGACATTCTATTATGGATTTGAACTCCTCCATATCAATTTTCAAACCCTCTCATGGTATCACAATACCCAAATAAACTAATTTTGATTAAAATATGTACACTTATTTAGATTGATAAGATTTTCTCTTTTTGTAATCGATTCAAAACCAATATCATGTTTCTGAGATGTTCCTCCTTTGAATGAATGAAAATTAATATATCATCACTACAAACAATAACAAAGTTTCATATAAATATTTTAACACTTCATTCTTTAGCCTGATAAAATCTCTCTTGCCATTTGTTAACCTAAACTAAATTACTAGCCATTCATAATGTCCATTATTTGTTTTGAACACGGTTTTCTATTCATCTCCTTCTTTTATCCTTATTTTATGATTCCCACTCTTCAAGTGTATTTTGGAAAAATAATTAGCACCACCCAAAAAATCCATTAGATCATCCCCATGAGGTAAGGGAAATATCTACTTGATTGTAATTTTATTTATGGCCCTGAAGTTCATACACTTTCTCCATCCTCCATCTTCCTTTGGACTTAGCACTATAGGGAAACACATAGACTTGGACTTTCTTTGATCAGCCCCTTATCCAACAACTCGCACTTGATTCATGATATCCTCATTCTTTGTTGGAGTCATTCTATATGTTTCGTTATTAGGTAAATTATCCCCTAGAATCAGATCTATGTGATGAATTATACTTTTTATTAGAGGTAACTTATTTGGAAAATAGTCCACCGCAACATCAACAAATTCATTCAATAAATTTTAAATTTACCTAGGAAAATAATTTAAATCGATGTTAGTAATAATTATCATTGGCTTACCAATTAAATAAAAATTTCATCTTCTTCCTTGATCTGAAGTAAAAAATCCTTTCCGATGACCATAAATGCTTTAGAATTGAATTCTTCAGCTAGATTATCCTCCTTTAATAGTATACATTTGTGTCTATTTCCATCTTTCTCAAAACTATAGGTATTGTTTCTTAATTCATGAATAACTCTTTTACCATACTACTAAGGTATTCATAAGAAAACATGACAATTGTCCATGGTAATCACATCATAAATTATCTAATCCTTGTAGCTATCAATTTGAAAGTCTAACTGACATTTCTCATTCACTGACACTTGATGTCATTTTTGCAACCAACACACTCTGTATGGAGTAGGATGTAGTGTCTTATTCAAGAATAAAAATTCAACAGTCTATGTAGACATCGTATCTTTAGTAATTCCATTATCAATTAGACCTTTAGAGCATTTACCTTTTTATGTACACACGGTTCTGAATAATTTATTCCTTTGTGCAAGTCCCTTGATCTCCTTATTTGGCTTAAGTAAAACCTTCTTCATAAGTAGGATTCTCCAAATTCTCATGTATCTTAATGTGAAAGTGAATTGATACTTTCTTCATCTGCTTGAGCGATGTGTGCAATTCCTTGACTTATTATGGTGTTTTCTAGACATTCATACAATCTATGACTAGGTTTATTTCATTTATGATATACTATTTGAAAAACTATAACTCTACCTCTTTGGTGAGGTCCTCTATCTTTATAATCATTACCTCTTGCTGATATTGTTTTCTAATATGAATCTCTTACTTCTTATTTCTAAGCTTGAAATCACCCTTTGCTACTATGTTTCCCTTTAGCTCTTATTGAACTTCAACCTCTTCGTCATTTACTTTTCTTACTAGAAAACTTCTATTTTTCCTTAAGAGAAAAATGGTATGCTTCTTCAACTTTCCTTAGAGGCAAAATGTTAATTTAATCTTGAATATCATATCTTAACCCATTAATATATCTTGCTATTTTCTCTGGGAATTCTTCTACATGTATAACTCTAATGTTTATATTATAGAATTCCTCCATGTATTATTTGTTGACATCATCCTCTGTTTAAGATTTCATTTGTTTAAAAATAAGTTGATAATGTTTAGGTATAAACTTACCTTCGAACTTGTTGCCCTTATGACCCATATTTTGATCTTTTCTTTTCCTTTGTTGTTGTTTTTTTGTTTTTGTTTTTCGCTACTTGCACACAATCCCACTAGAGCAATGGATGAAAATTTAATTATGTCACTACACACTTGATATTCTTATCATCTTCCACATTCTCATAATCAATTTTTTTCCCTAAAGCATTGATCCAATTAACAAACTCTTTATCATTCAAATTTCCTTCATACATTGCCACTTCCATCTTTGGTCTAGAAATTGTTTGCATGACTACTTTGATTAGTGGTTCTTCAAAATTTTCTTCTTCATTTTCCTCTTATGTTTGAGGTTCTCTGTCTTCATCACTAACATCTCTAGTGTTAGAAACTATTCTCTATGAAGTCTTCATGGTCCATACGTGCTCGAAGTTTTGTAATTTATTTGAGAAAGATGCATTAAAATTGGTCTTCCCCCTGAACTTTCTCCTCATCCTCTAGCATTAAATGCCATTTTTCAAACACTTTTTTCATAATTCTATTGGTACAATGTATTTTTTTCTCTGATTCAAAAATCGACAATAACTTGATATGAATTGATTCCATTGGAATCCCCTATCACTGTGTATTTTCTTCCCTATGCACGAGTTGCAAATTTGTTAAATAATTTTTTTTCTTCATCCTACACCTTTTCCTTTGTTACTAGCCTTTTTCCATCATAGAATGAAGTTAGAGTGTTAAATATGCTAATGAAACTACATAACTCTCCAAAATTTCACCCTTTTTGTCCTTTTCCAAGTTATTTTCCCATTTTTTGATAGCGTCTAGATGTCCAAAGGATTCCAAATTTTGGAATTCTTTTCTTTGTGAATTAGAAAAGGTTTCGATTTAGATGATGGAATATTAATGTTTCTAGATATCGGAAAAACTAATCTAGATGCCAGATGTTCAACTTTCTTTGGAGGGGTAGTAGATTTTGATCTCAAAATATTCAATTGTCTCGATTAATTCTTGATTTTATGCATGGATATACTCATGGACAAGGATGAATAAGTAGATGCTTGAGGGAACAAATATCTAGAATCTAAAATCTAGAAACTTCACTTAACTATTTTATTTGGAAAGAGATGAATAACAAATTTATGAAATTCGGGACATAATGCCTACAAAATTCAAAATATTTCCTTCAATCCATTCTTGATATGCTTAATCAATTGTGCCTCTTTCACCATAAAAAATAAATTAACTCAATCCATTTGCAACTTCACTCAATGAATTCACTAAAATATGCATAGTTTGGGACAATTTCAAAGGGATTCATGCAGAAAGACACACAAAGACAATCTACATTGTCTGTACAAGCATGATATGCAAATTCAACTAGAAAGGATAATTTTCACATGAAAGAAGAGTTAGCAATCATAAATTGTATTCACTAACACCCTAAAAATATCCTCTATATACACACTCTTTCTTACTCTCAATGTCCTCAACCTTCTCCTTATTATATTTTTTAGCCTAAAAAGGATTTATTTATATAGATATCCAAGAATTGACTCAACTCCTAAGACGATCAAACCATATCATCCAAATTTAGATAAAATAGATAAAATATCATATATATACCTAAAATTTCCCAATTCTTCGAAATACATACTCAAACAATCATATTTAATTATATTACATGAAATTTATAGAAATCAACTTCTCTCTTCATAATTTTTTTTGGAAATAACAAACTTAGGAAAACACAAAATAAAATAATAGCATGCATAAAAAGCATAGCATCCTTGGTTTAAATTATAAATTACCAACTATATAGTGAAATATGTATAAAAATTAATGATAATATAATTGATGCATTTTAAGATAAACAAAATTATTAATTAAATGATAGTAGTATGAATGACTTTATAACAAATAATGATATAATTAATCAAAAGTTATTAAGAAAAATAATACATTATATGATTGCAGAATAAAAGAAAAGAAAATAATTATTAGCTAAGTCAACTTGATTACGAGTACACCCACAAATCGAGGAGAAGAAAGATGAAGCAGAATTCAAATTCAAATAAAGTGTGATAAATGAAAAATGAGTTGACATAAGTCAATGAGAGCTAATAAATAATTAGTGGTAACTCCATGTGCACCCACTCAAATTGGAAATGACAAGGAACACCTTAGAGTGAAGAAAAGAAATGTGGGGTTGGGTGAGGATAATCCATTATTTTATATTTTTAAATAAATAAGTACTTGTGTACTTGTGCATATCAATGTTATATGGGAGGGTGAATAACATAAAATAATAATTTAGTAAATTGCATATTTACATGAGTGGGAGAAGTGGTATGAATCACATAATTTATAAAAGGAAAGTTTAAAATAAGGGCTTTGACAACTTTTTTTTTATTGATGGTTATGAAATTTGGTTTATTGAATAATGTTTTGAAGAGGGATTTTTTCTACGTAGCTTTATTTTATTATTATTAATAGATAGGTACTTTCAATACAATCTCATTGTAACTCGAGGGTTTTTAGGGAAGAAGAGTATATATTGGAGTTAGTAGGATAGTTAATATTAGGATTGCAATTTAAAAATCAATGAACCAAAAAATTAATTATAGTAATTTTTGACACGAATCGAAATTATGTTGGAATGGGAAATTGATTGGGTTGTTTATACTAGTAATAGTTGAAGTATTGTATTCAATTATTCTATAGTGTAAAGGCCCACATCTCAAGTGGGGTCTTGAGTTTGTATATAGAACCACTCAATAATAATTAGAAAAAAACACATTTTTATTTTGACTGTTATTATTTCTTTCTTTTCATTTTCAATTTTAATATAAATGCAATTCAACCAATTTTACAATGAAAAATAACAAGAATATTGACAATGACAACTAATAAGAAAATACTTGTCTATAGTGGCTCAATTGTGGTTTTCTTGCTTGGAACATATAGATGAATATGCCACCCTGCCAACCAAGAAAGTCTATCTGATTTCCTAGCCTAGGGAACCTCCATAGGTTCCCTATCCTTATGAGCCCAAGTCCAAAATTCTCTCCTCTCCTCAAGTTCCTTGTGAAAATGATAAGTCGCCTTGTTCCCAAACTCTTCTTGCACTTATGTGTCCCTTCGAGTAAATGCCACCCACCCCTCATTATGTCACCAACTCCCCCCGCCATCCCTCTTCTCAAGCCCCTCCCACTTTTCTCTTATCCTCAAATTAATTCAAGGGAACCACCATTTGAGGGCGTTGAAGGGTTAAATAATAAGATAATAATAACAATAAAATAATAATATTTTATCATGTCAGTCAATCTCATGGATTCACAAGAATATTATCAATTTAAATATTAAATAATCTTGTTAAAATATAATTTATTAATTATAAGTTAGGCTTAAGGGTTAAAATAATAATTAAGTTTAACTATTAAGCAAGCTTAAGGCTAACCATAAGCTTGATTATTAATCAATCATAAGCTTGATCATTAATGAATCATAATATTAATCATAACTTGTTCACTAATGAAACTTAACCGTTAATTAATCATCTAACATAATAGGCTACAGGATACTAGCGTGTTTGTGTGAGGTGTGGGTATGTAGCTACTATACACATACCTTGTATGTATACTAATAATACTTATAATATTCAGTCATAGAAGTCAATCATTTAGCAGGTAGGTTAATAACTTAATATAAGGTAATAATATTAGGATGCTGACACTACATATACAAAGTTCTTTCTTTTTTATGTGTAACAAAGCACCCCATCATCCAGTTCATAGGCAAGGGTAAAATATTATTTAGGGCTCATGCCTCAAAGCCATTACAACAATATACTCAATATGAGCTCAACATGTCACTTGCAGGAATTGAACTTGGGTAGGGAGGATAACAATCTTTCCTCCCAACCACTCATGGTAAACCCAATTGAGCTCGACATGTCACTCATGGAAATTGAACCTAGGTGGCAAGGATAACAATGATTCCTTTCAACCACCTAAGATAAACCCAATTGAATACAATAAAAAAAATGATTTTTATATAGTACAATAAAAATTGTATACGATACGAAGGAGCTAAATAAATTCACTTCGATGTAAAATAAATCACTTTCATACACAAGCTTGATAGCAATTACAAATTTGTATTTTTTTCAATGTGGTTCAAAAACACCAAAGATTGGTGGTCGTTGTTTCCATAAAAACTATTCGAGCAGATCCACTCGAAGGGATCACTTCCCACTAGCTCATTAGCAGAGATTAACCCTAAGAGCATCGAGGAGAATTGACCGTGTTACCTCCCATTAACAATGTGCTTTAACAAAGAGAACTTGACCAATTAAGCTAACCTTTTGGCATTTTTGTAACTTTGTCCTAAATAAATATATATTAACAATTTTAAGAAAATTTTCATTATATATAAATGTTTTTAGCAATTGTATCTATAATTTTAACTATATACCAAAGTTATATTAACAAAATTTATTTCCAATAAGAAATATTTGTTTTCAATATTATTTCAGTATGAAATGTTTTAGAAAGCATAGAATAGTCTAAATTCTTTCTTAGATATTAGTTTACATAGTCAAGAGTGAGTTGACTTAATTGCCAAAATAAGAAGTCTATGAAATCTTGAGTTTTTATTTGGAATTTGCATTTTTAATCAAAATTCCCTTTGTCTCGTTACTTATATCAATGCTTGCCTTCTAGACACTATGTGTAAAAAGCACTCCATCTACTATTAATGTGTAGAGCTTTGATCTCTAAATATGATGTCCATTGAAATTAAAATGAAATCAATGTTAATTATCATATGTGTGCCAAGCTTATTGAGTCTTATGAGACAATGAATGTATTAATGCTCGTATCAATTCATATTTTTGGAATACTAATTATTAACACATGGTATATTTTTTGGTTTGTTAGTTTCTCTACAAATAGGCATATAAGTCATCAAAATCATTAGAGGATTACATTTGGCCTTAACTACACCAACCTATACTCTTAGCTAGTTTTGTGCCCACAAGATTTCAAACCAATAAAATTTTCACCATAAAATACTTTAACAAAATACCTTATTACCAACTATACCTCATAAACCAATACCAATAAACCATAATGAAATATTATTCTCCCTCCCATTTATACACACAATTAGCATAAACCTCTAAAACAACATTATTTTCCGCTCCATTCTATTCCTTCTCAAACAAAGCTTGAAACTCAATATTTCCTTCAGGTCTCTACTTTGCACTAGGTAAGGGGTTAAACCCTTAAAGGTCATTCAAAGTTAGAACTAGTTTTATGGAATCTTGTGTTGGTCAAGTGAGGTATGAGGTTGTAGAAATCTTGTGGCGTTGCTTATTAGGATTATTTACATTCTTTATAGATGTGGTTGATAACAATTATTTAAAGTGTGCTTCGTGCACACTTATTATAACATAACTTCACAAACGACCTTTGTTGCTTCAAAATCCTTGTGTGACTGCAACGATATTTTAACAAAATATTGTGCTATTAATCTCATTCATGAATGGAATTATTGTTCATTTGTTATTGAATTTATATACCATTTGAGCGAATTGAAGCGACGTTCAACCAATTTGCAAGCTGTTAAGGTTTTGTGTTTTGTGTTTATTCATTGCAAGCCAATTATTCTTTACGGCCAGCCAGCTCACAAAAAATAATATTCCATAGTTTTCTAAATGATATGAGTATAAAAATATAATATTTTATTTTGATAATAATCATTTCAACTTTATGAGTATCCATGGTCATCATCATGTCTCTAAAAACACATTATGTGATTATGAGTACGAAGAATTCTATGAATATGTCTGTTACTGATTTAAAGACTAATCTTAGATGGGTAAGTTTTTAAATATCAAAGATTTTAAATAAAATATTAAATTATAATTTTTTTTTTATATCCATAAACATTAAAAATATAAAATTCATATATGAGTAAAGTCAAATCTTATATGAATATATGTTTAAAGATTTTTATGTTGAATAAATCAATTCAACCACCATTTATAGAGATTGTTTTTCGAATAAAAATTATAATAAGTGAGATTGAAATAGATTGTTATTTATATATATATAGATATATATACAAACGAGTTGATGAGATTTTGCACATATGTAATTTGTGAAAATCTAAATTGTAAATTATGTGTAAGTATTTGAGGTAGGTTGATAATAATAAGAAGGTTGTTATATGTGATATTGGATATATGTTTAATATATTACGGTTTTGGCTGATTTTTTTTTTTTTTTCTATAATTCTTGTTTATTTGAGGTGGTTGGGAAGAATGATTGTTATCCTCTCCACCCAAATTTAATTCATGCAAGTGACATGTTGAACTCTTATTGAGTATATTGTTGTAATAAATTTAACCTTTGTTGTTGAATAACCTTGAACCGTGAATAATATCTTACTCTTGGATGGAAGATGAAAGTGAGGTATGACAATCAGAGGACAAAGCCCATGCCTACCTCTACCACATATTACACCTCCACACTTCTTGGACATGGAAGAGGAACACGTTCAAGAACTAGGACATGTCCATGTTAGAGAAGTGATAACTATGATGCGTTCATTTTAAATGATGTCTAATGCATTAATGAATATATTGGAAAGAGAAGAGGGAGGAGTCTATATGCATATTAAAGGATCAATTTTTTTTTTAAGTAACCAGGTGCATACAAAATTGAAAAAAAATAAATTTTTAGAGTTTTGGAGTTTTACTGATGGGTAGGAAATTGAAGCCTGGTTGGAAAACTTGGAAATGTGTTTTTCTTTGAGTTACACCTCTAACCTTAAAGTACATATGGGTATACTTCAACTAATGCCTTACTTTTGTGGATGAAAATTTAGTACCACTATTAGGGATGAATGTGTCCAAAATTTCATGAGAATTATTCAAGGAGCATTACACATAAAACTAGCTTTATGAGGAATTTATTGAAAGACAATTAAAAGACTTTAACTCATTAATATAGAACAACAAGTCAATACTTTAATATGAGGATAGGTTATGAATGGAACTGTTGAGATATGCACTACATCTGAACATAAATAAGGTACATGTAAATTTTTTTGTATATGGGTTAAATTATAACATTAGATACAAGTTGAGGATATTGATGCCTCATGCTTTATATGAGCTAGTTTAGAGGGATATAATAGCTAGGAGGAACTTGCAGGTGTTTTTTAGTTTAGACCACTGAGATTTTTAGGTTTAGAAGGACTACGACTAACATCATAATTAATTAGTACATTGAGATGTACAATAGGACTTAAGGATGTTGCAAGTAGACTAGTGATGAGTACCCATATATGGTTGACAGGTAACTGGAGACACTATATCGACCATTGGCACAATAGACTCCAACAAAATAGAAGACGTGTAGACCTAGTTTTTCTTGGTTAACAAGTTAGATACAACATCTTAAGAGGGGATGTTGGACATGTGGAGGAATACATTTTTAGAGAGAGTGTTTGCATGCACAAAGTGGAGTTAGTCAAGAGTAGATTTAGATTAAAATGGTTGATTTGGGTAAATCCCATTGGATACATGCCATAGTGAAAAACCACCAAGATAAGCATCATTCTGTTGTATTGGAGACATCAAATAAGATTAATGATATCAGATGTTATCTCCCACCTTCTTTATTTTTTTTCTAAGTATGACTAATTCTATTATGTATAAAATTACTGGTACAAAACTGCCACAGTGTCAGCTTGGTGAGCCTGAGCACTGGGCTTGATAAACAAGCTAGTCAAAGAGTTTCTGGACCGCCCAGGATGGGAAACCAATCCTTTTAACCACAAAGTCTGAACCGCCCTTGAGAGGGAAACCGGTTTTAAGTTCATACAAGCCAGACAAACATGAGAATAAATACTAAAATTAGAAAGCTGCTTTTTCAGCAGAGCAGTAAAGCTTGAAAGCATAAGTTTCCTACAGTGACAGATCAAAAAAACCTGAATAGCTTTGCAGAGGCTAAACATGTGTAGGAGAGGGAGGATCCTCGATGATTCTGCAGGCGAAAGAGTCGCTGCTGTCCTCTTGTCCATCGTTGAGAGTGCTCTCTTGGCCGGTGCGCACCATCGCCATGTAATGCTCGTTCTGAGAAGGAGGAGCGGAAGAAGCTGGAGCCGCAATGGGTAAGGCAGAGCTTGGAGGAGAGAGAGGATTGTCAGAACAGGGCGAAGCCAGATTCGGGATTTCTTCACGAAGAGTTACAGTGATAAAAGCAGTGAGGGTGGAGCGGTTCTAGGTGCAATCAAACCGGAGCTCAGATCGCTGGGAAGTTTGCCGAATGGTGGGTCGAACATGGCGAGGAGAAACAGGAGGGACAGGAGGGAGAGAAATACAGGGAGACTCACGAGCTAAGGGAGGAGGGGCGGGAGCATCGACAGAAGAAACGCAAGAGGCAAGAGTTTGAGCTCAGTCTTCCTCTGTGGAGGTAGAGACAGAGCCATGGCTCAGAGGAGGGCGACGTTGATAAGAATGACCACGACTGGGTCGGCGCTTGCACCTCATGCATTCGCGGAGACGAGGCATGGTGACAGGCGCTTGATGAGGAGGACTAGGCCCAGACGAACGGATAGGAGTAGCAGGGGGGAAGTGAAAGGTCGGGACACCACCGGGATAAGCGAAAGGAGCTAAAAACATACAATTGAGACCACCACCAGAGGGAGAAATGACCCTGCACCAAGGACTGTGAGAGAAATGAAACTCCGGATCAGGTTCGAAGCAAGCAGCTAAAGAACAACGCCGCCCAGTGTTCGTTCTTACACTGGCATCTGCATAGCCTGGAGAGAAAATCCCTTGCAGAGGAGAAGGAAAACCATGTCCGTCTGCTATGCCATTCGAACCATCGCAAATGTGCTCCATAGCCCAGAGGATCGCCATAAACAAATGCCTGGTGAACAGACCGAGAGAGTTTACAGTCACGCGAGGTGGTGAATTAAGAGCGCTATTAATGCCGGTACTGGGAGCCATATGGGCTGCCCATGTAAACGCCTTTGGGAAGTGCACAAGGTGCCACGTCCCATTCTGCTCATTAACCATCTGCATCCGAAAATCTCCCACCTTCTTTATTACCTCAAAATTTCCATGCTATAAATCATTGATCTTCTTACTAGGGCCCTATATTATTTCCTTGTTCAACTGTAAACAAATTTTTTCTACCACTTTGAATAATTTATATATTCTATGTTGTTTGTGTTGAGTCTTGTGCCTTTCATATGACTTCTTTAATATCTCATGTACTTGCAAATGGATCTACCTAATATTTTTGAAAAAAATCTCTACTTTCAATGCTTCTCCAGTAATGTATTCCCTCACTCGTCCTTGTTTTCCATATACAAAATCCAATGGTGAAGGCTATAGATACACAAATTTTTTTCAAAGGGGACTTACCAATGAAGTGTGGACTGCTCTATTATAAGACTTTTGAATGTAAACCAAATTTTCATCCCAAGTCTTTGAATGCTTATAATTATAACCCCTCAAAATATACATCAAATTCTTCTTGAGTACATTTTTCTACCTATCTATCAATGGATAGAATGATATATACCTCTTCAATTTAGTTTCCATATTCTCCCAAATTTAATTCCCAAAGTCACTAGGAAATCATGTATTCCTATTCGAGATGATGCTCAGTATATGAAAGTGCACCTAAACTTTTTCAAAGAATATCTTCATTGCTACTTTGTCCTTTGATGGCATTTTTACAATGTATCAAAATGCATATTTTGTTGAACTTATGAACTACAACAAATACGTAGTTGTGTCCCTTCCATGTTGTTGGTAACTAACCCACAAAATCTGTCGAAATGGGTATAGGTAGGGGATGATATAGAACTTGTTTTATACTACTTGTATTAGTAGTACAATAGAGTATGCATCCTCTAATATACCATGCTTCATAGTCTTGCATTTTGGGCTAGTATACATACCTTTGTAAGTTAGCAACTGTCTTCCCAACACTAAAATGTCTTGCAACCATAGAGGTGTGAGCCTTTTTGATAAGTTGCAATATTTAACATTTAGGGGAATAGAGCTTGTCTAACTTGTAGAATAACTCATTCTAGAGATTATGGTCAACGTTTTTGTCACCTTCTACTACACGGATTTGGTCTTGTAGATGCTAAAATAGTTCTTGGAAGTCCTCATCTTCTATGTATGCCTCTTTGTATGCATAATGGATAAATGGCCCCATGTGCATAAGATTTCCAAAAGTTCTAATCTTGGATATGGGTGGCTTTGATAACATGTCTTCCAACTTATTTATGCTTCCCTTATTGTACTTAATGACTAGATGAAACTGTTATAAAAATCCCATCCACTTGTAATGTTTAGTTTTTATAATATTACTTTAGGCTCCCAAATATTGTAGTGGCTAGTGATCTATGTGGATGATAGTCTCATTTCCCATTAGATTTGCTTCCACTTCTTGACAACTTATACTAGGACATAGAGTTCCTTGTCATAGGTTGCGTAGTTTAGAATTGCCCCATGAAATATTTCAAAATGATAGTATATATGCCTTCCTCCTTGCACCAAAATTGGTCCCATGGCATACCAAGTTACATTTGTCTCCACTTTTAAAGGATTTTTCAAGTTTTTGCAGTGCAAGAATTGGTGCTTGAATGATATTTCTTTCTAGCTCATTGAAAGGCTTTTGCCAATTCTTACCTCACTAGAAAATCTTACCATTTGTTATTATGGTGTGGAATAATGCAACTACTACTAAAAATGAAGCTATTAACTTCTACGAGTATTATTATTCCTAAACAAATCTCCTAACTTCAATGAAATATGTAGGAACTAATCATTTCATGGTGGCCTCCATATTTGTGGGATCTATCTTGAGCTCCCATCCATTGATCACATCCCCCCAATACACCGAATATTCCCGAGCAAACTCAATTTCTTGAGGTTAACCAATAATTGGTATTTATTAATGGTCTCTGACACTTGCATGAGATGTGTGATGTGCTCCTCCTAGGAAGCACAATAAAATAGTATATCCAAATAGACTATGATAAATTAATATAGATATGGATATAATATATCATGCATTAGTCTCATAAATGTATTTGGTGCATTCCTTGAGCCAAACGGAATGACCAAATATTCATACGAAACTTGCATTATATTGAAGGAAATATTCTAGATTTATTCTTCCTTGATGCATACATGGTGGTATCTTGACTTGAAATCCAAATTGGTGAAGTAAATTTCATGTTGCAATTGATATAATATATCATTGATCCTTGGCAGATGGTATCACTTCTTAAGTGTCATTTTTATCATTGCGTATAGCAATTCCTTCAACTAATGTTTATACTCTTTAGTACACCCCTCAGGGATGCTTTAATCTTATTGATACATCATCGAACTAATTTTCTCTTATGAAAATTAAAACATATTTATTAATATAGTTAGTCAAATTTTTGGCTTGGATGGTACTTACCAATGGGATCTTTGACTCACATTTATGTGTGTTGATGATGTAGGAATTACCATCCTTGATTAGGCAGTACTGGTTGGTTATTTTCATGAATATGTCATCCTTAGTGTACATGTAGGAACTTCCAAACACTACTCCACATATGTTAAGAAGCACTACATCCAATTCCACTTCATCAATAAAATCAACATTTACAACAAATTTAATATTACACTATTTCGTTACCTTAATCTATGCATCCTTTTTGATCCATCCCAATGGATATGGGATAGGATGTTTGTGACCTCCAATCCAATATTGTTGACCTATTTTTTTGCTCTAATATTATCCTGTGAACTTAGGGAAAATTTTAGGGGCTAATATTCACATATAGGCTAATTTTCCATGCTTTTTCCAAAATCATGATTCATCCATTCCCATTTTTTCTAAAAGTGATTCACGCAAATTTTATATGAAAAAATTATTTTTCAATTAAAATTGCCAAATTTTTATAAAGACTATATAAAATAATTATAAATTTGAATATTTTTACAAAAATATCACCAAATATTTTACAGTTTGCATATTACGAACAAGTAATATTCACCAAGGTTTCTAAACATTAAGATAATTTCCATCAGTTAAAATTTACCTTATAGTGTGAACCAAATTTGAATAGACCATCCATCTTGGTACTCTTGACCTAGACCTTATTGTGTAAGAGTTTGGTCAACTTATTCTCTTCGTAGTGATGAAGGCTACTAAGATTCACATATTTTTTCACTAATGTGTAGACAATTTTCTCATCAACATCAAAGCTTCTTTCAACATAATTTCTTGAATATGTGGCTATAATAATTTTTTTCTTTGCATATCTCATGGGGTTCTTTGAGTTTATCTCTTGATGTAGTTTCAAACACTTTTCCTCAATATGAGCACCAATATTGCAATGATTACAATGGTTGTTGCGATACTTGCATTGATGTGTAGTGGCTTTTGTCTTATTATCCTTACCCATTTTTCACTTCTTCTTCCCCTCCTTGGAAGCTTCCTAATTCTCTTTCTACTTTGAACCACTTGGTTGCTCTTTCTTGTGGCTTATTTCTCTAAATATTGTGCATTTAGACATGCCTCATCCATTTTCCTTGGCATGAAAAGAATCATTTACTTTTGTAGATGGCTATATGGACCCTCGAAAACTTTAGGAGTACATATGGGTTCATGGGAGAGATTCCCAACCTGATAGTCATATTTTTGAACTTAATGGTGTATTCTTGTACACTTTATCCTTTCCTTTGCCTGAATAAATGCCATTAAATTCATTGGTCTTGATACTTAATGAGTGTTTGGGAGTCTTCTTGCCTAGTTACTTGAGTATCACCCTCTAGCCTAAGTGTTTATGTATGGATTTCCCTCCAAGTTAAAGCATTCCCCTCTAACTTTAGCTTGCAAAATGATATTCTTTGTTCTTCATCTATATGGTGAACATTGAAATAACCTTCTAACTTCTACAACCTATGTTTCAAATTTAATGCATTAATTTTACTCGGGCATGGATTTATGTCAACTTTTCTTCCATATTGAATAGGTATTGTGAAGGGTTAATGAGTCTCAAACTATAATTCTCTTTCTTAGTTTTTTTTGGGACTCCTTTTGGGTCTTTCTGATCTCCTAGTTTCCCCTTTGATATAATCTCTAATTTGGAGCCTCCATACTCTCTATATGGCATAATATTTCTTTCTAGAGTCACCATGAGAAGTTTCATATTGTGATCTCAACAACTTTCACTTCAAACTTCACAAATATCTTTTATACTAGATTTTGATGATTATTGTGAATAGACTAGTCGGCCACTGCGATGGTTCTGCAACTTTATTCTTATATTAGGAATTTGGCTTCTGTGATCCATAAAATGTGTATAAGAATTTTTGGTGAAAATCACATGTAAGAAAATTTTGTCGACGCGTTTCGAACCAGCGTGTTGACAAAATTTTCTTACATGTGATTTTCACCGAAAATTCTTAATACAAAATTTATTCTTAAATTTAATCCTATATCCTTGCATTTTACCACAAATATTCAAAAGAAACTTACTCTAATACCAATGTGATTTATATACTGTCATGTATATTCCACTAGCATAGTTCATCATAATAGATCTTACAATATTTTTAAATCTTATATTTCTGCAAGTGATCTTATTAGATCCAAAATTATTTATTTTATAGGTTTGTTAGAATTTATGAAATAAGGAAAAAAAATAGGAACATACACAAATGATCCACACAAATAAAAATACGATTTTTCTTGGGAAATGCAATATGATACAAAACTAGGCTAGAAGGTGATGCCTATCTTATTCTCTCTTTGTTTAGTTGTCAAAATACACATATAAAGAAATGGGAGCTCTTATGAAGTTACCTTTTGATACTATGGCCTGAATGAATGCTACAATATCCTCCTCCTTTATTATGCTATGAAAATACCACTCTTAGATGTTTTTCTCAACTATGGAACAAGTACAATGCAAAACAATGGAATTGATATTTAACAAAATTCGATAGCTATCTAGGGTTGGGTGTTTAACATCCTTAAACTTCAATGTGATAAGGTTTTGGAACTTCTATAATATTCTTTAAAGTAATCACGTAACTAGCCCATCATGTGTGAGCAATGTGGCTAACGTGGCATCCACTTGTACCACGGTGGTCACTAATGTAGGTCAACTTATGGGATGCATATATTTCCCATACAAGCTCCAATTGAGACTGCTGGCTTGAGGGGTCTTGACCCAGGTTCGGAGTTGAGGTTAACCAACAAAAACCTCTTACTACTAGCCCTTTCGGCAGTGACTTGCTTGCGCAAGTCAAATTCTCACCCGAAGCGGTATGGGGGAGTGCTGGAACTAGGTTTCCACACCCTGAGAGAGGTTTGAATGATGTGGGTGTCTTAAGATTCGAAATAACCATAAACAAACCTTCACAACAACAACCCTAACCAATAAACCCTTACAAATAGATTTGGGTCAATTATGCAGAATGCCTTGTGTAAGTTAATAAAACATCCATAAATCAAGTAATAACCCTTAACACATAATATCAGAGCCTTATATTATCAGATCCATTCAATAATCATTCATATAAACCCGAATAAAGTTGCGCAAGAGATCCAATTGCAAACAATACAGGAATAAAAAATAAGATGTAGAAACATTCGTAACATAGATAGTAGATGCATTTTAGACTCATATATCCGCAAAAAAATTCCTTTATTAATATCAGTTAAGATCCTTCATACAAAACCCTTTAACAACCCGCGTACACAGCCAACGGGGTCCACACACTGCAAGACTAAGGTCTCCATGCACACAACCAACAGGAGCCTTCTACCCAGAAAAATACGCAAAAAATATCACAAAGTATCCAAATCTATCATTCACATTCAAAATTATCCAAAAAATTCCTTCTTAGACTCGATCTAGACATTTATTTATACTATTAGCCTGCGCTACTCTAGTGTTTGCAAACCGTGGTTTGCGACCCTTTCATATACCCTTTTTTACCCATTAAAACTCACGAGGGGCTTTGACCCGACCCAAAGCCCCTGCGCACAACTAAATATATTACAAAAATATAGAAAAAAATGGTCTTCGAACTTAGGGGACCCCGCTCCAACATGCCCCCAACACAATCTTGTGACTCGTCCCGAGTCACACTGGCACTGGATTCTTCATTTTGTTTTGGAGCTCCTCGATAGAAGCCGCAAATGGTGCCAAGATGCCTGCACTTTGGTTTGCTACGCTCTGCACGGTCTCCACCAGCTTCTCAGAAGTCGACCTTTCTATGGCCAAAGTGACGCTCTGCAATGTCTGGTTCAAGTTTCAGACTGCAATATCAAGGTCATGAGACAATTTCATTGCCTTGTTCGCCCATGGCTTCATGTGATCGCTGAAGACTTTATTCTTGTGGAAGAGATCCTCCACTTCATCCCGCAACGCCTGGATGGTCTGAAGGCGTGCCATTCATTGAGTAGGGATGAACGTAGGCAAATCCTCCTGCAAATCTTCGAACTCATGCGCTTTCGCACATAGCTCCTAGGTAATTTTATTGACTAATGGATCTATCTGCATAGAGGTACATAGTCCCATGGCTGTCTCTAGGAGCTCTGAACCATTATCAACATTCGTGGAGATGCTGTGGAATGTTTTCTTTACTAGTACGGGCCATTTCACGCGCATCTTCAGAGGGGTCTCAGGCCACAGCTTCGCCTGCAATGTAGCAATTTGCTGCTCAAAATCCGCTTTGACTGACTGAATCTAGGACCTGGAAGATTTGAGCACTGCGACCAGGCTCTTAATATTGGCATGAGATGTGGCGGAGGTTGGGATGGTGACGTTAGGGATTTTTCCACATAATCGATCAATGATGCTCTCCGCTCCATGCATTGAGCTATGACTACTTGTTGCACTGTCTGAGCCTTGGTAGACTCTGTTGTCTTTGTCGCTGCAATCTGCTCGGCCTCGCTGATTTGCTGTTGTATGCGTGCCTCTCTGCTCTGTAGCTATGATGATATGAAGATGTGGAGAGTGTGTAGCTTCCCACTTGGCAGCTTCTTAAGGTTGATGCCGACCTCGGGGCAGGTCTGGATGCGCGCACAATTCTGCTTGTTCCATGGATGCTGCTGCACCCAGGAAGGGGAAGATTCTGCTCTCTGTAGTTGCGACGATTGAAGTAGATGGCAGGCTCGCTTGCTTTGGCCTCGCTTGATCCATGCTCACTTTTAATGTATTTTTCTTCAGTTGTAGAACCTGTAGGCTTGAATGCAAGGCTTCCACCACGACCTTGTACTGTGTCTCCTTTGTGTTCTCGCAGTCCTCCGATAATGAAGCAAATGCATCTGCAATTTTTTCTAGGTCCTCCTCTATTAGAGTAACCTCTTCCTCTCCTCCTACCTTGGACCCTTTCTGCTTCTTGCGCAACCCTTTAGATGTTTCGTTGCCTCGCTTGGTGTCGCACAGAGATGCAACACCAACCCTTTGAGGTCCACCTCCTCCTGGTCTCCTCCTAACTCCTAATATTTGTCTTTTTATGCATCTGGGTCCTTTTCTGCTTCCGCCCCAATATCTTTTCCGCCAGTTTTCTCAGCTCCTGTCTCCGTGCATGGCTTTGTTGCATCTTTAGGAGCCGTATTTTTTTCTGACGTGGATGGCATAATGGTCTGGGTGGAGCCAAGGCCGATCTTCCATGCATTTGGCCATGTCGCCATGACCTAATCGACTTCCGCCTCCGTGACCATATAGGGAAAAGTGTACCAATTTTATTCCTTGTGTGCCTTGATCTGGATGTTATGCATGGTAACCTGAAATTCTACAACACTTTTGTACTTATCATGTACTGTTGGCAAGAATCTTGGTCTAGAATGTATTTAGTGAGCCAGTACGCCTTCAAAAAGTACCCAAAATATCTTATTTTCTTCAACTCACCGGGGGTTGACTAAGTCCCATAAGTTCACATAGCGCACCCCTTTGCATACGCATGGCTCAATCTCAGGGAGGAATGCATTAACCGGGGTTTCCCATGCCACCAGTGCAATCAGAAGTAGAATCCATGAGTAGCAGAACTGCTTCCCCAGTTCCATCGCCTCGTGCACATTTTCTTGAAACTTCTTGCACAAAATCTGTGACCATTTATACAACATCTTCTTTTGACATTGCCCCACCAAGGAAATGATGTGCATGGGGACTGTTTTTAGTCGGCACTTCCTCATAAGGTTGTATCCGAGGATGAGGGTACCCATGCACACCGACAAGTCAATGATGGTCTGGACCAGAAAGCCTTGCTTATCCCGTCCCACCTTGAATTTGTTCTTCACATCCGTCACAACTTTCAGATCATTGCTCTTCCCGAATCCCTTCATCGGATGGGGCAGGCTAGTGATCTGATGGATTAGTGTGACATCTATAGGAATTCGCCCCTGAATCCATAGGGAGCCCTTGTGGACCAAGGCCAAAAATTGGCACACACAAATTTTGGTGATCGGGGTACCTTAAAAAGTGTGGAATCCTAAGCAAATTGAGGACTCCCACATTGTGAAACCCACGTGCCCAAGGCATTGGTTCCACCTGTCTGCTTAACTTAGTGTTCCTAAATTGATGTCATAAATTGTCAACCAGGGCTAGTAAACTGTTGAAGTGAAGTGCACTATATGTGCCTAGGTATCTGCTTCCTACTTCATTGTGTTTAGTGTTTTTCTAGTGTTTTTGGTTTTGTGTTTTATGCTAAGAGGAAAAGAACTAAGTTATTGGAAAAGAGGAGTTGTTGGTCACACTAAAATAGAGCAAAATCTATTCTAAACTATGTATGGCACCTAAGAATAGACAATGCTAATTCACAGATTGCAAAACTTGACAAGAAAAATAACTCATAACATGAACTCAGTCCAATTCATTTCACTAGAAGTATGTTGGAACAACTTGAGAAAAGGATAAGTTTAATGCAATGAGCTTCTTCTAAGTAAACAACAACTTAGAATTATGATAGAGAAAATCTCATCCATAGTTAGAAATTTGTTGGAACACATTTGGAAAAGATTATCTGCAACATAGTAAGGAACTCTACTCTAAATTAACTTATGACACTGAAATTAATCCATTCTGCAACTCAAAATTTCACTATTAAGCCTCATTCAAGGGTTAGGAATCTTTTGGAATAGTTTTGGAAAAAAGGCAAGTTTGTAAAATTATGAGAAATTGCAGAACAATCAAGACTTCAAAATGACATTACCAATTCTTGTTCCTATGTCAATGATGTATTAGTAGAGATTAATAACAAGAGCAGTTTGTCAATAATGAAGGCCTTTAAGTCTAATTTAACAGAACTAGAATACAAATAGCTAATAAAACTTAAAATACCAAAACCGAACTAATATGCAATTAACCTCCAAAATACTACAGTTGAACTAAAATGCAATTAATCTCTGAAATACTACAACTATATCTTATTTAGTGTTAGTGATATTTTGGAACAATTCATAAGAACAAGACTGGTTGTAACATTCAATGTAAGTGAGCATAAAACATAAAGTTCAGAAAACTACCTAAATTAGGAATGAAACAGAGCTAAAATTACTTATCTAAACAATATGCACAGAGCCTCTCGGGCAGTAGGGGCCCTCTACCACCAGATTAGCACACGAATCTCTTCAATATTGCTTTAGATCATGTATTAAAGTTTTTCTTCTTTCATTAAAGGAAAATTCTTCAAAAACAAAGTATCACAGTCTTGGACAACTTAACAATAAAACATTAACTAACTAATTGTCTCTCGGTTTCCCAAGTTATTCTTATAAGAGAAATACATAACTGCCCTGGAGAAGAAATAGGGATAAGTGTATTTTTCAATTAAAATCAAATTAGAACTCTTGTGGAGGCCTCGTACTTTGCTGAAGACATCTGTAGAGTCATTGTCCTGGTGGGAATCTACTTCTTAGTTTGGGTTTCCTCCACGTGCATAACCACTTGCAAATTTTTGCTCAGACTTCATAGAGAGCAAGGAATGATGTAGGTGAGTTTTGGAATTCAACCCTATGCGTTTTTCCTTTAAGTGACACCTGTAAACTGTGTGAACATGAAGATAGCTGCGAAATAGGCGACTAGCTATAGAATGGCTGCATTCTGTAGCTAAGTCTAGTAAAAAATTACTACAACAACAAGACCACAAAATTTTAGTCAGTCAGTTATTGTATGCATTCCTAAAGTGACTTTAATCAATCCTATTGATATTTTAAGCCTATAACTGATAAAGGACAAAGGAAATAAAGTGGAATTTGGTGAAAGAAAAGGACATCTTTGGGGCTCAACATACCCCCACTGCAAAACTTTTGCATGTCCTCATGCAATCAATCCATGTATTCTGAAACTTCTGCTAGGACATCTAGCCTCATTTTTCTGCTTTTCTTGGTGTTCAATGGCATCCTAGGTTTCCTTATGACCAACTTGAATCTCAAATTTATAAGTGCCTTGCTCAACTTTTTGATTTTCTTCTTCAACTTTTCACTAGCCTTGTACAATTTTTCCATTTGCAGAGAGAGAGTTGTGTTCATGTTACTCTTCAGTTTGACCTTGTTCCCTTAAAATTTCATTTTCATTCTTTATATGCCTATTGAGTACTTCTAATTCATATTTGTCTCTTCTTAGTACTTCAATTGCAGATCCTGGTGGGCTAGGAGTTCTTCCTCTGCTTTCTGAGGCTCTCTTTTCTAATGACTCAACATAATTATAGATTTGTTGTTGTGCTGGGTCTATCTCCGGAGTTCCTTCATCAAGATCCTCTTCGTACTGGTACTCAGGAGATCTATCAGTTGGTGTCTCTTCATCTTCAATGTCTATGATGCTTGTTTGCTTAACTGTTGTCTTCTTCAATATGCCTCTAAGCCTATGGCTTCGTCTTAGTTTAGATGGTCCCTCACCTCTCTCCTTAGCATACTTTCTTATTATCTTTTCCTTTTTAAGTTGTTTCTTAATTTCAGCCAATTTCTCAGAGATAATCTCCTCACTGTCCTCTTGTATGGACTTACCAGTTTTAAGTTCAACAGATTTGGAAATTTTCCCTCTCCTGCTTCTTCTTGCAAGTTTTCCTTCAGATGGAGATTCCTTGGGTTCTTCAAAGTGATTCCTCAAGAGGAACTCATCCCAATTGTCTCCCACCTTTCTCAAATGATGCTCAATTAGGATTTTAACTAGGCCATGGTGATACAAGGTGGTTTCCAAGAATTGAACCCTCTTTTGGACATTAGAAGCCATTCTCTTTAGGCTATGAAGTAAGAAAAAGGGTAAATTGATTTCTTCATCTAGGAAATGCATCATAAGCTGAATGTGATAAAAATATAGGGTACCAAACCTTCCCTCACAAGTTATAAAATTTTGCAAAATGAGCAACATATTTTGCCATTTATTCTTTAGTGCTGAGCTAGGAATGCCCTTCTTGAAAACTGAAATATCCATACTTGGTGTTTTGAGCATCTGCCTCCATGCCTCATTGTGAAATTCCTTGTTTTTGAACCATCGTTCACCTTGCCTTGGTAATTCTGCTGCTTCTGCAATGAAGGATTCTGTAATAGTGAACTTGACATCTCCTATTTCAACTTCTGATCCGTTGAAGGACCGTGCAAATGTCTTGGTTACCTCCTTATGAAAACCATTGAACTTTTCCAAAAACTGTAACCACCCAACCTGCTGTAGCATCTCTCTAATCTGTGGGTAACCCTCTAAGTATTTGGTTTCAACTGGTTTAGACCTTACAATGATACCCATGGCTTCTTTTCTCAACCTTCAATTTACTGCTCCGTTACTGCTCTTCTATTCACGGTAAAAATGGCTGTAGAGAGTTGTTTTCACCCCAAAGATGACTTCTTTGTTTATGCAGCAGGAATTGGCTACGGAAAGATGACATGAAGTGGTTATGGGATGAGTGAAATACGGTGGGGGTGATTCACACGAATTAATGAGTTTGAGAGCTGTCATGGAGGAAAAGACCGCGGAAAAATCTCGTGTGAATTTCAAAATCATCACTAAATACTTCGGGTTAGTGACGTGACCTAATAGGTCACTTCAGTACTAACCGTTAATTTTTAATAAATGATGATTTGTTATGGCGGAATGGAAGGGATTTTGTCCAAGAATTTTATGATAAGCTCGATCAATATGAATAATTAAAATGACTTTATGAAACACACATATAACTTAACCATACTATAACTTTCATAATCTGTTATCATAATAATTTCACAACTTTACCTTAGCCTTTCCTTTGATTTTTATGGTTTTAATATGCTTTGTCTTCCTTTGAAAATCATTGATCCTTCAGTCTTCATAATCCATTTGATTTTTTTTGTTTACATAGGTGTGCAGGGTCAATTTGCTGCTGAACAAGTGGTTGCTGGATGGTTGCCTGCAAGGTATCTGGCTGCAGAATGTTTGGCTGGCTGCAGAATGTCTGGCTGTAGAATATACCTGTAGAAGCTTTGAAACATGAAATGAAATGAATTGAAACATGGATGAAGTATAGTATGAAATGAAATAAACTGGATCATGAAATATGGTGGAATGGAGCATGAGTGAAGTGAAATATAATGGAATGAAATGGATCATAGGTGTAAAGTGGAATGAAATATGAAAAGTGGCCTGCAACTTATGATTTGTAATACTCAATTGCAGGAAGAGATCAAATTTAAAAGTCTGAAATGAAAATGAAGTGGACCATGTAATGGAGTGAATGAAGTATGGATGAATGGAGTGAATGAAATATGAATTAAGTGAGACATGATGGAGTGAAATGGATCATAAGTGGAATATGATATATAAAATGGGTCTGCACTTATGATTTTGTGATAGCTGCCTGCAGGAAAAGAACAAATTTGAAAAACTAAAGTGTCAGAAGGATTCTGATTTCACTTTATCTTTTCTGTATAAACATGCTAATCAGTGATTAGTTTTCATGTTTATACTTTATTTATTTATTTATTTATTTTTTTCATGCATTTGAATTCAGAAAATTCAATTAAGTTGATTAAGAAGAAGAATTCTTCTTCATTAACTTCACATCACTGTTTTCCTGGAATCTCTTGACAAATTCTTCTCTTGAAAGCGGCTTATGATACAGCTTCAATCTATGACCATTTACAAGAAAAGTGACCTTCTCTTCATCTATTGTTTTTTTATTGCTCCATTGTTAAAAATTTTCATAATTTCATATGGCCCAAGCCAATGTGTTTGGAATTTACCTTGAAAATATTTGAACTTTGAATCAAACAAGAGGGCCCAGTCACCTTCTTTGAATTTATTTTCCTTGATGTACTTATCATGCCATCTAGTCCTTTGTTGCTGGACTATACTTTTTTTCTGTTTGGCATCTTGTCTGATCTCATCGAATTCATTAATCTGCTCCAATCTGTGCTTTTGTGCCTCTGTTAGATCACGTCCTAGTTGAACTGCCATTTTAAAAGTTTGAATCTGAAACTCTATGGGAAACAAAACTTGTTTTCCATAAACAAGTTCATAAGGAGTATGGCCTGTTGTGCTTCTCCATGTAGTTCTATAGGCCCACAAAGCTTCAGGAAGCCTGTTTTCCCAATCTCTTCTATGTAAATGAATAGTATTTGTTAGGATCCCTTCAATGACCTTATTAGTAGATTCCACTTGACCATTTGCTTGTGGATGATAGGGAGTAGATTTTTTGTGTCTGATTTTGTACCTCTCCATCATTTTTTCCACTAGCCTTGATGTGAATTGAGCTCCTTGATATGTAACAATTTCTCTTGGGACACCAAAACGAGTAAAAATATCCTCAAAAAGAAAATTAACTACAGATAATTCAGTAGTAGAAAGTAATGGCTTGGCCTCTACCCATTTGGTAACATAATCAGTGAAAACTAATATATATTTCTTTTGTCTTGATGGAGGACTAATAGGTCCTACAAAATCTAAAGTCCATTTCTCAAAAGGTTCAATATGTACCTGAGGCTACAATGGCATCTCACATGAAGGAGAAGGTTTCCCTACCCTTTGGCAACTGTCACACCTTTTGACATACTCTTTAGCATCTTTAAAAAGGGATCACCAATAGTATCCTAAATGAAGGACCTTATAAGCTATCCTTTTATCAGCAAAGTGTCTGCCACAAGGTTCATCATGACATGCCTTGAGAATCTCAAGCATCTCATCTTCTCGAACACACATTCTAGTGATAAAGTCTGGACCTATTTTGTATAACTCATTAGCAACCTATGAATATTTTGCACTGTCATAAATGATCTTTCTTTTGTCTCTTGCATTCACTATTGAAGGAAATTTCCCTAAAACTAAATAATTAGCAATGTCAGCAAACCAAGGAGTTTGAGTAAAAATTGAAAAAATATATTCATCAGGGAATTGATCTTCAACTGGAGTGTTGTCTTTGATGTTTTGGACTCTAGATAGGAAATTAGCTACTGTGTTTTGTTTCCCAGGCCTATCTAGAATGGTAATGTTGAATTCCTGTAAAAGCAATAACCATCTTATGACTCTGCCATTAGTGATTGATTTTTTCATTAGATATTTAATTGCAGAGTGATCTGTGTGAGCAAAAGTTTCATAGCCTGTTATATAGTGTCTGAATTTATTTATGGCATGAACAACAACTAAGAACTCTTTTTCAGTTATAGTATAATTTAACTCTGAAGGAGTCAAATTTTTACTTGTATAGTAGATGGCATAAGGAATCAGGTCTTTTTGTCCCAATACTGCTCCTAAAGCTGTATCTGAGGCATCTGTTGAAATATGAAAAGGTAACTTCCAGTTAGGTCCCCTTAAAATAGGTGCTTAAGAGATTTTTGTTTTTAGGCTCTCAAAGGCTAACTGGCAATCAAGATTCCACTTGAATTCACAGTCCTTGGTAAGTAATTTGAAAAGTGGAGATGCTATCTTGGTGAAGTTTTCTATAAACCTTCGATAATATCCTGTAAATCCTAGAAAAATCCTAACATATTTTTGACAACTTGGAACAGATAAGTTAGAGATGACTTCAACTTTTGACTCATCAACTCTAATCCCATCCCCTGGAATGTGATGCCCCAAAACAATTCCTTCAGTAAACATCATAAAACACTTCTCATGACTTAGTGGAAGATTTGCTTCTTTACATTTCTTTAAAACTTTTTCCAAGTTTACTAAGGCTTCTTCAAATGTGTTTCCATAGACTGTGAAATCATCCATATATACCTCTACACAATCATGTATTAGATCTGAAAATATTGCTAGTACTTCCCTTTGAAATGTTCCAGGTGCATTGCATAGTCCAAATGGCAATACTCGGTAAGCATAGGTACCCCAAGGACAGGTAAATGTGGTTTTGTCTTGATCTTCAAGTGTTACTTGAATTTGGTTATAACCACTAAACCCATCTAAAAATGAGAAGTACTTTTTGCCAGCCAATGTATCTAACACCTGATCTATGAAGGGTAAGGGAAAATGATCTTTAAGAGTAGCTTTGTTTAATTCCCGGTAGTCAATACATACCCTCCATTTAACATTTTTCTTTGGCACAATTACCAAAGGAGAAACCCACTGACTATCTGAAATGAGATAGATAAAGTTGACATTTAACAATTTCTGCAATTCTTCTTTAACAATCTCCTTAAGATTTGGATTCATCTGTCTCTGAGGTTGTCTGATTGGTTTACAATTTTCCTCTATGTAGATGTGATGAGTGCAAGTCTTAGGGCTTATCCCTTTCATATCAGTGTACTCCCATGCATATGCAGAAGAATGTCTCTGTAATATATTGACTAGCTTTTCTTGTTGAGATTTCTCTAGGTTCTTGTTTATGTTTAAAGTTTTGCCTGGAAATATCTCAATTGTAGAGCTGCCAAATTTATCCATGGAGTAAAGAGACATCTGTCTTGATGATAAAAACTCAATGTTGGATTCTTCTTGAAATTGTTCATGTTTGTACTCCGTAGAGGATTCAAAATTTTCTAAGGTATTCAGGATCTGGCTGTCTTCACTAATTTCTGAAATTGTGAAGAGAGGTTGTATGTCTTCTTCATCCTCAATCCATTGAGTATCATCTAATTCTGTAATTGTCTTTGATGGAGGTTACAAGGCAAATTTATTGGTTGAACTACCATCAGAGATGTACATATCACCGGATCTACAACTAATGAAAGCATCAGCTGTAGCTAACCAATGTCTTCTTAATATAATAGGATGCCCTCCTAGATTATTCTTAGGAGTTAGGATCATAAAATCCACAGGATACTCCCAAGAATCTAGGGACACTGGAATGTCTTCTATTACCCCATCAGGTTTGATCACAGATTTGTCTGCTAATTGTAATAATGTGGGTGTAAAAAGAAGATTAGGAAGTTTCAGTTTATCCATGATTTGTCTACTCATGATATTGATTGCTGCTCCTAAATCAATAAGTGTGTTTTGGATCTCAGTTCCATTGATGTGTATTCTAACAATTGGATTTCCTGGGTCTAGATACTTTGGAATGGAAATCTTACCCATCATGATATTTGCTATTTTTCCTGCCAGTTGAATTTTATTTATCTCTTTGATTCTTTTTCCTGTTTTTTTCATGCTCAACTCCTTTATTGTTTTTGCTAAAATTGGAATTTCCTTGATAGCTTGTAATAATGGGATCTTCATACAAACATTTCTCAGTTCGTCTAGGAAATCATAATTAGGCACCATAATTTGTTTTTCTACACTCCTATCAATTTGTAATCTTTCTGGAAAGGGAGGTGTAGAGGTGGATGTTGATGGCTGCTCTAATATAGGAGTTGAAATTATTGGTTCTTTTTGTTTTGATTTTTCAATGTTTGGGTCTTGAAAATATGTGTCTTCTTCAAGACTTTTATTTACCCGTAGAGAATCTTCCTCAGAGTTGTTTTGTTCTTGTATGATTACAGAAGGTTTCTTCTTTTCAATTATTCTTCCAGACCTAAGTTGAACATCATTAAGGTCTAAATAAGTGATCAAATAGGTTGGAAACTATTGGCCGTCTATCATGTATGTATTATGAGGATTTTTATTGTTGGGGTTTGGTATAGGTTGGGCAGGCAACTGATTTGTTTTATGAGGAAATGGTAATGAAAGTGGTGAATTTTGATGTTGTGGATTTTGAGGATTCCGTTGAGGATTTTGTTGAAGATTTTGTTGAGGAGGGAAATGTGCGTATGGTGGATATTGATAGTACTGAGAGTATCTTACATAGGGATTTTGTGCTCCTTGTGCCCAAGTTTGAGATTGATTTTGGAATTGGGGCCAAGGTTCCTGCCAAGAATTCCAATTTGGTGGGGGTTTATTATATAGCTGATCATGGAATCCTTGTGTTTGAGGTCCTTGCCAAGGCCTCCTAGAGACAAAATTGAGAGATTCTGTGGAATTTGTAGGGGTTTCTTCTTGAAAGACAACTTTAAGACCAAGAAGTGAAGGAAAACTCTTGGTCTCATGTTTTTCTGAACAAATTACACAAGTCTCTACTACTTTTGCATCCAAAGGGCACTCTCTCAAGGCATGCTTCTTTCTACATTTGGGACAAAAGACTGCTAAGGCATCAGATTCAGCTTTTTGCTTGTTTTGTAGCTTGAGGGTGTCTATTTGCTCACTAAGAATCCCTAAAATGTCAGATTTGAATTCATCAAGAATATGTCCTATTTCTGCCCTATTTACTGTCCTAGAAGCAGACTTACTTTCCCTTGCAAGAGTAGGGTCTCTTGGTCCTTTTACAGTTTTAGATTTCCCTCTTGAAAGGTCGATACATAATTCAGCTATTTCAGGTAATGTGAGCTGAGATATATCCCATTTTCCCATCATATTAAGGATATCTAGCCATTCATCCCTAATTGTCTTCAACAAGAGAGCTTTCAAGGTATCTTGGTCTAGGTTTTCCATTTTTTCTCTTTTGATGTTGTAGTTAAACCTCTCCAACAAATCTTCCAGGTTTTCATCCTCTTTTTGTAGAATTTTAAACACTTCCTCCTTATGGTTGACTGGCATACAGTAATCCAAATACCTCTCTATAAATGCATGTTTCATGTCTTCCCATGTCCTAATAGAACTGTTGATCAAACTCATAAACCATTTTAATGCTACTCCTTTCAATGTTGAAGGGAATAGTTTAAGTTTTTGGGCATCTTGTAAGTAATCATAGGTTCTACATAGGACTTAAAATTCAAATAGGAAGGTTTTAGGATCTTCACTTTTGAGTCCATAAAATTTTGGAAGGACAGAGGGTGAAATGTTTTTCATAGTTGCATTGGTTTCTTCATCTACTATAGGAAACCCAAAAGAGCTTCCCATTTCCCTTCTACCTCTTCCTCTGCCTCCTTCTTCACCTCTACCTCCTTCTGCTCTACCTCTACCTCTACCCCCTCCAAATAGTGTATGTTCTCCATTAAAGACTCCTCCTCCCCCTTCTTCTGCCATGGTTGATTCTCCTGTGGAAGTGGAAAAGTTTATGTCTCTAGAAGGGATTCTTGAATCTTCTTCTAGGACAGATTCAGTGGATGAAGTGAAAGGTCTCTCTAATGAAATATCTGATCTTAAGCCTTATAGAAGTCTGTGATCAGTATAGGATGGGATGTGGGTTTGATTTGGAAGTGTGCTGCCTCTTGGTCTTGGTGGAACAAGTGGTGTTCTAGGAATCAAGCTTCTGCTTCTTATGAATCTACTCCTTGAGTCTCTTTCTCTACATATATCATTGTTTTTGGGAGGTAAGAAACAAGGCTACCTAGTTACACTTCCCCGACAACGGCGCCAAAATGTCTGCTCAACTTAGTGTTCCTAAATTGATTTCATAAATTGTCAACCAGGGCTAGTAAACTGTTGAAGTGAAGTGCACTGTATGTGCCTAGGTATCTTCTTCCTACTTCGTTGTGTTTAGTGTTTTTGGTTTTGTGTTTTTGTGCTAAGAGGAAAAGAACTAAATTGTTGGCAAAGAGAAGTTATTGGTCACACTAAAACAGAGCAAAATCTACTCTAAACTATGTATGGCACCTAAGAACAGAAAATGATAATTCACCAATTACAAAGCTTGACAAGGAAAGTAACTCATAACATTAACTTAGTCCAATTCATTTCATTAGAGATATGTTGGAACAACTTGAGAAAATGATAATTTTGATGCAATGAGGTTCTTTTAAGTAAACAACAACTTACAATATCACAGAGAAAATCTCATCCATAGTTAGAAATTTGTTGGAACACGTTGAGAAAAGATTATCTGCAACATAGTAAGGAAATCTATGCTAATTTAACTTATGACACTAAAATCAACCCATTCTGCAACTCAAAATGTTACTATTAAGCCTTATTCAAGGGTTAGAGATCTCTTGGAATAGCTTTGGAAAAAGGCTGTTTGTAAAATTATGAGAAATTGCAAAATAGTAAAGACCTCAAAATGATATTACTAATTCTTGTCCATATGATAAAAATGTGTTAGAAGAGACTAAGAATACGAGCAGTTTGTAAATAATGAAGGCCCTTAAGTCGAATTTAACAAAACTAGAATACAACTAGCTAATAAAACTTGAAATGAAATGAACAGAACTGAACTAATACGCAATTAGCCTTCAAAATACTACAGATCTATCTCATTCAGTGTTAGTGATATTTTGGAACAATTCATGAGAACAAGATTGACTGCACTATTCGATGTAAGTAAGCATAAAACATGAAGTTCAAAAAACTGCCTAAATTAAGAACGAAACAGAGCTAAAGTTACTTATCTAAAAAAATATGCACAAAGCCTTTCAGACATTAGGGGCCCTCTACCATCAGATTGGCACACACGAATCTCCTCAAGATTGCTTCAGATCATGTTTTAAAGTTTTACTTCTTTCATTAAAGGAAAACACTTCAAAAACAGAGTATTACAGTCTTGGACAACTTAACAACAAAACATCAACTAGCTAACTGTCTCTCAGTTCACCAAGTTATTTTTATAAACAAAATACATAACTGTCATTGAGAAGAAATAGGGAAAGGTGTATTTTTAAATCAAAATCTAATTAGAACTCCTGTTGAGGCCTCGTACTTTTCTGAAGACACCTGCAGAGTCCTTGTCCTGGTAGAAGTCTACTTCTTAGTTTTGGTTTCCTCCACGTGCATAACCACTTGCAGATTTTTGCTCAGACTTCGTAGAGGGAAAGGAATGATGTAGGTGAGTTTCGGAATTCAACCATATCCATTTTTCCTTTAAGTGACACCTGTAACCTGTGTGAACATAAAGATAGTTGCGGAATATGCGACTAGCTACAGAATGGCTGCATTCTGTAGCTAAGTCTAGTCAAAAATCACTACAACAACAAGACCACAAAATTTTAGTAATTAAGTTATTGTATGCATTCTTAAAGTGACTTTAATCAATCCTATAGATATTTTAGGCCTATAATTGATAAAGGACAAAGGAAATGAAGTGAAATTTTGTGAAAGAAAAGGACATCTTTGGGGCTCAACAGATGTCATCGATCCTCCTGACATTCGACTTCAACATAAGCTTTCATGTCAAGATGGTATCGTACTTCACAACCATTGCACTCTTTTATAATTTTTCGAAGACTTGTGCCATCATAAGCATCTCTTTCAGCAATGATTTCACGGGAAGGTCCCCATTCAGAAACCCATGCATACAATGAGAATTTAATCTAAACATGTCATACCAAGATTATGCATGTGGGCACCACATTCAACGTACTGTCAAAGAAAAAGTGCCCCCTAAGGGCATCAACAACCGTCATCATCAATCAACAGTAGGCCACTACCGAACCAGTGACACAAATAGAACCTCTATCTGTCACATAAGCTTAACTAGTCAAAACATCACGAGCATGGGACATGCCCGCCTTGTAGAAATATTGTATTCATTTTATCTCTTGCAGGTTTCCAGCAGAGCATGGTACCTCTTTTACTTACGGCAAGGGGTCTCCAACCTCAGTTTTCACGCAAGTTACTCTCTCCCTCTCTCTCAAATGGAGTAAATGGAAAAATAAACTATAATGTATTTAGGCTATACAATTATTCCTAGGCCTAATACATTAGGGGGAACTTGTTATCACTGGAAATCGTACAAGAAAAGGACATTAGGAAATGTCAAGTAGAAGGTATAGATAAGGATTTACATGGAAGGAGTACATTACAGGATCTAAAAAGTTTAACTTTTCCTAAGGTCAAGTAGGAAAATTAATCAAAATGCGCACAGGAAACAATAACCCAGGGTGATCCTTCCGGATTTTTCTTTGATATCTGCAAATATCATCACAAATATTCGTCAAAGAGCCACATGGGCTTGAGTATGGGGAAAGTCACCATTCGGGACCACTTGGCACACTTGAAGAAGAAGATTCCCACTCAAGCCAACCAAGTACAACTGCCTTGGAGCCACCTTGAGGCCTTAGTGAAACACACAAAGGAATCATCCTCCCACTCTTGTGTCAACATCCATCTTGTACCAAGAGAGGGAGGGAAAATTTGAAATTTGTTTATAAACAATTTCCATGGGAAGAGAAACATGAGAACACATTGTTATGCTGGTCAAATCACTTGAGAGCAAACCAACATTGTGCTTTGCAAGAAACAAGAAGGATTGGAAGGAGTCAACTGTTGGCCACCCAACACCTCAATCCAAGAGAATAAGTTCACCAAGTGTCTGTCATTTTACCATCCGTCAAGCGGGGAGAGATTCTTGTAAGAATATTAAAGGGAAGAGACCCCCATGCCTTGGATATTAGAGCTACATAGCTCTAAGAATTGATCACAAGTGATTTAGCATCCTATTATCTTATACCATCAACAACTAATAAAGGGAAAGAGTTCTCCATTTGAATTATTAGTGTGTTTGAAATATTGATTGATCTTGTTATTGTACATGATTATTTTTCTTTTTGTTTCTTCATTGATGTAGCATTCTATGTTGTTTACTTATTTTACTACATGTTATTTTGTTCCATTAAAAATTTAACAAGCCAATTGACCTGTTACTTTCTTGTAGGAAAACAACCTCCCTATCAAGCATAATGTATTTCTCCCGCCCATGCGTCAAATACAATACAACAATGATTATCAGAAGAGCCTTGATGTACTTAAAGAAAATATGGTAATTTGAATTTCATGCACATATCGATGCATCTTGCATAGCTTTGGGAGCTGTCTTAGCACAACCATGAGAAGGCGATCTCGATCACCATGTTTCTTTTGCAAGTAGGAAGATGTCTATGGCAGAGACCAAATACTATACCATATAGCATGAAGGATTGGCCATGGTATATGCACTACAAAAATTCATAAACTATCTATTAGGTGCGAAATTCAAAATGTTCACAAACCACTCTGCTTTGAAATACTTGGTCAACAAGCCTGTGTTGGGGGGGAATATTTTTCGATGGCTATTGTTGTTCCAAGAGTATGATTTCGAATTGATTTTAAAGTTTAGACGTTTGAATGTTGGACCCGACCATTCTTCTAGGATTGAGACATGCGAAGAACCAACGAATATTGAGGAAGGATTACCTGATGCACAGTTGTTCGCTATTCGGGCTGCAGATGAACATTTTATAGATATCATCCAGTTTCTAACTATGGGCGTTGCACCCGTGGAGTACACTACGCAGCAGAAGAAAGAGATGGTAGTAAAGGCAACCAATTTTACTCTAATTGTAGGACATCTATACAAGATGGGGGCTGATGATATTATATGGAGATATGTTCCTGAGCATGAACAACCTAGTATTTTTGTTGAAGCACATGGTGGAATTGCCAGAAGTCTCTATGCAGGGAAGGCCACTGCGTAGAAGATATTATGAGTTGGAATTTGGTGGCGTAATGTGCATAAGGATTTGAAGGAATATTGTAGCACTTGTGATGTTTGTTAGCAGACTGGTAGGCCTTCTCGAAGGGATGCAATGGCACTACACTGTCAAGTTACTTTACAACCATTTGATAAATGGGAAATTGACTTTGTGGGACCGATTGATCTACTTGGGAAGAAAACATGTGTGCGGTACATTATTATTGCGACAGGTTACCTTACTATATGAGATGAGGCACAAACGGTTAAAAATTTTAGTGCAAATACATCAATGAAGTTTATTTTTGAACATATTTTGGAACAATTTGGGTGTCCAAAGATCTTGATGAGAGATAGGGGTACAAATTTATTGAATAACACTATTGAAGCATTGAATGTGGAGTTTGGAATGCATCACCAGAAGAGCATGCCATATCACCCATATGCTAATGGGATGGTTGAGGCGTTTAACAAAATTTTGGCAAACGCTTTGATGAAGGTGTGCAATATCAATAGGGATGACTGGGATCTACGTATTCCTGTAGTTTTATGGTCTTATAGGACTACCTGTAAGAGGTTGACAGTTTAGACTCTGTTCATATTAGTATACAGACATGAAGCTATGATGTCTATGGAATACATTGTGCCTAGTCTTCACATCACAACAGTTACATATATGGTATACTTCCATATTATGGAGTGAATATTGGAGAAACTTCTCACGCTAGAGGAAGATAGGTTCATCGTCAAGTTTCACCAACAGTTACAAAAGGAATGGGAAAAATCCTGACATGAAAGGCATATTAAGAAAAATATGTTCAAAGATGGGGACCTAGTTCTTTTATATGAAAACAAGTTGGCAAAGTTCCTGGGTAAGATAAAAATGCATTGCTTAGGCCCTTACATTGTGAGGCATGTTTCGAAGGGGGCGAAGTTCAAATCAAAAATATGAATGGAGAATTGTTTCTTGGATGTATCAATGACAGCAAATTGAAGTTGTACCAGGATGACTTTTTCCCTGGAGGTTTGCAATGAAGATATGGCCGATGAAGAGTCTTAATGATCCACACAGCTGAAAGAGAGCATGGGACTATAAACGATCCTACCGAAGGGTGGATTCGTCACAGTTAGAGCACTACGTGGTATGTGGGAAGATGCCGAAGATGGAGGATACTACACTGAGGGAGGCTAGACTGTGTTGAAGGGATGAGTCTAATGAAGTTCACCGAAAAAGTGACTTCTAGAACATGAACAATTGATTTGACAAGGACTTAGCCATTAAAATGAGTGGGAGGGATGTATTTAATGAGCACATATAGGTGGATCTTCCACCAAATCGTCTTTTATGAGGCATATCTGAAGGAGATAATGGAGTTTCAATTTTATTTTTGCTATAAATAAGGCATATCACTCCACATTCAGACACTTTGCGCTCTAAGAGCTAGAATTGAGATCTCGTGCCTGCAAGAGCGTCAAGCGATCCACTGCATGTATGGGAGAGCTATGAGGAAATTGAGAGGGAATTTATTTACAAGGTATTATGATTCATTATGACAGCTACACTACCATCAAATATCAAAGGGCTGAGGTCACCTAGGAAGCAGACCACTGTGGGCGCGGCTCCATCCAAAAATCCAAAGAAGCTAGTGCTAAGAACGTCGCTAAGGAAGAAAATTTTGAAGGAATAAAGGACTAAGGTAGTCCATGATTGACAGAAGCAGGCTGTTGAGGTAGAAGAGTTAGACAAAGAAGAAATCATGCTAGGGGGGGTAGTAGGCATTGATGTAAAGGAAGTAGAACCTATCTCTAGGTTGCCCGCATACATTCCATCATGGAAGCTAACAAATGTGAAGCCTACAAAGGATTCAGATACTATAAAATAAAATATTTTCATGCCATTAATACTAGAAGAAGTAGCTGTCAAGGGGGATTTGTTGGGAAAAGTGCCCCACCTATGGATGGAGATCTGGGACTTTAACGATTGCAACACTTATCCACAGTTCGAGATGTGCCAACATTTGCAATTCACCTATTATGAAGCCACTAGAATAACAAGGTTGGAGATGATGAAATGGGTGGCTGGTATCCGGGATGAAGGGTTGTTGAACATGCTATATGTTCCCCAATTTGGGTGGAGCATCATCAATATGATCTGTGTGCGCTAATTGTTGGACCTAGTGCACGATGACTGCTTATGGTTTGGGAAGAGGATCCCTATTGACACGATGTTGATAAGGAAGATCACAATGCTTCCTTGTCTCAACTTAGACCCCACAGAAGAATTTGTGGGCAAGGATCAGGACAAGCAGCTAGAAGACCATATGAAGAAAGATTACAGTCTGGCGAAGGGAAGCTAGGATTACTCGATTAAATCCATCAATAATAGATCTGTGCACTTTGCCGCACATATTTTGGCGGGAAAAAATATGCGGAAGTATCGCGAAGAGGAGATTTCTGTGCTGATAGTATCCTTGACTACGGAGTGCAGCAAGGGAGTTTTTTATAATTAGGCAGGATATCTATGCATCGAGTTCTTAGCTAATTTTCGTGAAGCTCAAGAGGAGGGAAAGAAGTTCCACTACATGTGGCTTTTGCTCTTGATTGCGTTGATGGCCTGGAAGGACCTCGAGGAGTCATATTTCTCCTCTGTAGACCCAGATCTTTGTGAGGCTGCACGGTATGCCTCATTGTGGCATTCAAAAGAACTGACATGAGTAATGGCAAAAAAAATATTTTGGGTTGGGTTTGAGATGAGTCTACGCACTGTGATCAGTCAAAAGCCCAGGTTATCACCAAGTATTTTGAAAGAATATTAGCAGGTCGCAGAATTCAAAGTGTATTTACACCATGTGCATATCCGGGGTGAAGAAGGACCTTTCTGGGATCTGGTACAAGCTGTCGTACTGGTGACCGAGGAAAATATTGCAACCATAGTAAGAAACTGGTCGAGTGATTGGCTGACTCTGCCCAATGAAGGCATAGAGATGACGTAGGCAGGGATGAGTGGTGCAAAGAACACTACAAAGAAAGGAAATAAGAACACCGAGAAGCCAACAAATACAATCACATTCGCAACCGATACAGAGATCAAACCAAGGGTTGAGCCAGAGACAGAGGTTCCAGAAACAGGAGGGGATGATACTCATGGTGATGAATCAATTACAGATCCATCTGATCCCCCCTCCCCTTTTATTACTAAGAGATGACAACCAAAAAGTGGAGGGGCGCAGAAGAAAATTAAATATAGATGGTCCACTGACCCAGAATCAATGGTCTTCACTGAGGGGGACCTCAATGAGATCAGAGATATTGTTAATAATGTCACTTAACATATATGGGGTAATAATGAAGACCAATATAAGAAGGTATTAGCGGAGATCCATAAGGGCCTAAAATAATTGTAGGTGCAAATAAGCACAATACAAGTGAGCGTGATTCAAGCGAGCGAGCTTCAAGTGAGTGGGGCCCTAGAAGGTGCAAGAATGAAAATGCAGGAAACTAAAATTATAATAGATATCCACATAGTACTAATCCCTGCGGGCACACTATGTTTTGATACTGCGGAGTAGATGAAGTAGGCAGTGCATTGGCATAACACATGACTTAATATTGCTGCGCTGCCTCTATAGGAATTGCACGAGTTTCACCACGACGTTACTAATGAATTTGAAAATTAGAGAGAAACACACCCTCTTTTTTATATAAGATTTAAGAAGAAAAGATAGAGGATGGCCAAGGAAAACAACTAGCTATGCAGGAGTGCAATGTAACGACTGCGCAAAGATAGAAGTTGGAGGAAGTCATCTCCAAGGCTAGCAGTGACCTACCTCAGCTCAAGCTTCAGGTCACATCCACCCCAGAGGAAAAAGTGGCACAAATTTCCATGGAAGTCAAGGAATCTAAGCCCTGTTGACATGGTGCGACTCGAAATGAAAATGAATATAGTCGAGATGTAGATGCAATCGTAGCTCTCCACTCCAAAAGAGGTTCAGGAGTAGCATGCAACCGAGATATGGGTTGCCCAGGATAATATTGACTCAACAATACAAGATTTTGTTAAAGTTTTGAAAATTTTATGGATGGCTGGGCCCCACTATAGGAGGACCCCCATGTGCAAACAATGGAGAAGTAAATCCGCAAAAAGTTAGAATAGATGGACTGGATTAAGGTCACAGTGAAGACCTTAGCACCAATACAACGATATACCTATATCCAATAAGGTAAATTTTTGGAGGGACGTATCGATGAGCTGTGCAGAAAAGAAAAACTTATTACAACCATAACACAACCATGGGAAGTCGAAGCTATTCAGATCTCATAGACTGTAGAGAAGTAGTTGAAGGGGCTTCACCAAACAAAGAAGGATATTGCAGCCAATATTATAGGGCCAACTACTGAGACGTTGTTGAGTGAAGTCTGAGAAGCATAGCAACAATGCACCAAATAATTTCCACCTCTGAAGGATGCCTTGAACGGTATCAAAGAAAATATTGAGAGTTCAATGACAGAGTGACTCGGGATGAGTCATATTTTTGTGTTTGGGGTTTGTTGGACAAAGTACCCCTCAAATGAAATATTTTGAGAAAGACTCCCCAGATCGAGGAGCAGAGCGCGCAACGCAGATTTAAGTTAGAGTATTAGGGACTTTGGGGTGGGTCAAAGTCCCTTATTTTGTAAGAGAATGGGAATATTTTGTATACACTGAGCTCTGCCCATGGTTTTTGTACCATGGTATTGTAAATGTAAAGACTATATAAGATGTCTGGGATAGTCTTGATAAAGTCAGTCAATGAAATAATTGATATGTGATGCACTTGTTGTAAGATTGTTTTGAGTCTGTGTTCCATGGGTTGGGTTAGATAAAAGGATCATGTAGCTAAGTGCACAGAGACCTTAGGAAGTTCGCAGTTGAGTGCACAAACCCCTGTAGCTGAGTGCGCAGGATGGAACTGATTTGATTAGGAAGATATGAGAATTAATGAAAGAATTTTGAAGACTTTTAAATATTTCAATTATAGGTTTAACGACATATTGAATAAATTCCCTTCAACTATGAAACATCATGACTCCATCACTATTGATTACTACACATTTTCCTTGCCAACAAGGATCACACAGTTTGTGAAAATAACTGTGAAAGAAATTTTAGTAGAAAATTATCAAGAAGAAATCAGAGTTGAAAAGGAATTACGTGCAATCCAATTCATTGTTGATGATGAACCATCAAAGGACTCCAAAGAAAAAGGAAAAAGGTCTCAGGCCTTCTTAAGCAAAGCCAAGGAAAATGAAGCTTCTGATCTTGAGAGTTTGACCCGCATTATCACGTCTTTATCCAATTAGTTTGCAGAGTTAAAGTAGAGGTCAAGAGAGACCACCGTAAGAAACATGCCTCCTACATTCAAAATTCCAAGAAGGGATGCCAACTTTGGCAGCAACAACAACCAACCAACCAAGTATATAGAGAGCTCGAACGTTGTGCTGAATTTTGAGAGTATGGGCATTGACCAATATTGTTTGTTTCATCAAGAGTATCATTTAGAAAAAAACTTGCCCATAATGGAACCACAACATGAACGCTCTAGCTGCGTATATTATTGATACCATAATTTCTGATGAGCAGTCTGAGCCAGTGGAAGAGAAGGAAGAAACTGCTATCGCCTAAGAAAGTGTGAGTGTTGGGCATGCAATATATGCAATCAGTTATGTTTACGAAACTAAAAAGAAAATTGTCATAGAAAAACCACTGAGTGTGGACCCCACCCAAAAGAAGAATAGTTGATACAACTTGAGAAGCCAAGGATCAGTCACCGAACAAGAGTTGATGAGGCAGTTTTTGAAATAATTTTAAAAGGAAGATAACACCTCTTGTCAACCCAACCTAGAACAGTCAGAGCAAGTCTGGAAATGTGGCTACAACGATAAGTACTTCTGCGAAGAACAAAAGAAATTCCATCATTCCACAAGAAAAAAATAAGGTTACTCCTCCAGACACTTCAACAATGTCTCCTGCACTTGATTATAACATCATTGAAGGCATGAAGAAATATCGTGCCAACATCTCACTATTTGAACTTACAAGGATCGTGAGGCAACGAGAACTGGTTGTACGCACTCTTGAACAACCCACCTCAGATAATATCACTTCTTCACATAAGAGAGCTGGTAAGTATTTTGGTCCCCTGGAGTTTATGCTTAATGCTTTAACATTGGATGAAAATACACTCTACGCTCTGTTTTTTTTTAACATTTGAAATCATAAATTACAATGTACACAATTTCTTAGTTGATTCAGGTGCATCTGTAAATGTAATTCCCCTATTTGTAGCAATGAAATTTAATGCAAAATGGGATAAGACAAATGTACATATTATTCGGCTATATATGGCCATTGTCCATGCTATAAGTGAACTAAAACATGTGCTTATTAGTCTATCATCCAACCAATGATTCCACCAGTGTATAAATATATTAATTATGGACATCCTGAGAGCATACAGTGTATTTATAAGGAGAGATTGGTCCAGAAAACTACAACGGTGTTTTTCTACATACTAGTCACATTTATGGCTTCCGTATAAGGGGAGAAAAAACCAAATCCGGGTAGAATCACAACCTGAAAAGAAACAACCAATTTCATTCGTAGATCTAATATTTGGAAATTTCTTTCTAGAAACTAATCTGGGGTGCTATCTTTCCGAACCATCTCCAGTACGACTTGACACATAGTTGGAACTCCTTCCTAGTCCAACTGGTGGAAATGAAATTTGTATAGTAGATAGTAATAGTAGTAGTGGTACTAGTGTAGGGCCTAACTCTTATACATATGATGTTTGGATTTTGTACTTTAACAATTCAAAAACGCAGGAGGGCTCCAGAGCTGGTTGTGTTTTAGTAGACATGCGATAGAGGAAACACCTAATCTTAAGCCGCTTGGAATTCTAGTGCAAAAAAAACCTGGCCAAGAGGCCAATGACCTCAATGTTGGAGTTCTCAAAGCATTAGGTGACTCCAAAATCATCATACAATAGGTACACAATACTATTCACTGCATGTCACCTCATCTAAAATTTTATCAACAAGATGTATGGCATTTGATTTCTCATTTCCAAGATTTTAATATTATATCTTCTCATAGAATGTGTAACGTAGTTGCAGATGCATTAGAAAATGCTGCTGCTAGGCATATCAACTCTTAGGGGATCTTTTTTTTCTTCTGTTTAAATTATTTAGAAGGCATTTTTCCCTGAAAATATCACTAATTTACATGTTTTCAATGATGATCGGAAGATACAAGACTTTATGGCAAACACTGATGTATTCAAAGATGTAACTATCGATGAAGATGAGCATGAAAATGTGTTTCTAGATGAAACCCGTGAAAATAAAGAAAACCCCATGCTGAAGGGTGTGGTATCATTGGAAAATATGCATGATTTTCATAATTTATTTAAATGACCAGTGAATGAAAAATCCCACAATTCTACGTTGTCGCACGAAAAAATAAATCTTGGAAAAGAAAAGGATTTGAAGTATGTCAATCTCGATACTTGCTGCACACCACAAGAGTAATAAGATTTCATTTTCCTATTCAGATAGTACCGAGATGTTTTTGGGTGGACATATGCTGAGCTCAAAACTTATCACACACGAATAATCCAACAAGTTATCCCGATCAAGGAAGGGGCTAAGCCTTTTCAACAGAAGTTGCAAAAGGTACATCCAATGCTTAAGCCCCTAATTCAAAAAGAGTTAAGGAAGTTATTGAATGCTCAAATCATCTATAAAGTGTGACATTCAACTTAGTATCTAATATGGTCCCAGTAACGAATAAGTCACGGGGAAATCTACTTTTGTGTTGATTTACGAAACTTGAATCATGCCTCAAACAAAGATAACTACCCTCATGCCTCAGACTAAAAACAACATTTCACACTAAGTGGGGAATGTTCGCATTCCTAAGAATTTCATTTTGGCTAGTAAACATAGGTGCGAAATTTCAATGCGTAATGCACATTGCATTACGTTGACTAATCAGGCAGAGCGTAGTGGTGCATCTTGATGATGTCATAATGTTCTCTAAGAAGAGCTCCAACCACTTATGCCATTTGAATAAAATATTTGAGCGGTGTCAAAAGTACGAGATATCCCTTACTCTAAAGAAAAGTAAAATTTTCCAGTGTCTGAGGGTAATCTCTTGGGCACATTATCATGAAAAGTGGGATTAAAGTAGAGCTTGAGAGGCTCAAAGCTATCACGTGGATTCCCTTCCGAGTGAATAAGAAATATATGAAGTCCTTTCTAGGGAAGATTGATTTTCTCCACAAGTTAATCTCCCATTACACACAGATTATGAAACCTATGCAGGAGATGCTGAAGAAGGATACATTATACAAGTGGGAATAAAAGGGAAAATGAAATTTTTTACCATATCGAGCAGGCTATCACAAAAGCACCAGCCATGTACAACCCAAATTTCAAGAAATGATTTTTTTCCTACACTTTCACTTCTTTGACACTTCTCTTATCACTGTGCTCACACAAAAGGATGATCAAAATAATGAGCGGCTGATATATTTAATGAGTGCTAGCATACAAGAAACTGAACTTAATGATCCTACCAGTAATGAAGGAGTATGAAGTATGCAATGTGGTAAAGAATTTTCGACTCTACCTATTGAAGAATCATTGTATTATATTTATGCCACACCCAACAGTCAGATAATTTTTTGTTAAACAAGAGCTGGATGAGAGAAGAGCGAACTAGATGATGGGTCTACAAGAGTATGACTTAGAATTCAAATTGTTGAGATTTTGGGGTGTTGGGGTAGCATCAGATGTGATCTAGCTCCCAAAATTTGTGGAGGAACTAGAGTACATAAGATTTCCAAGGCCCAGAAAGAGTTTTTGGAAATTCCATCCAAATTAAGAGATATTTAATTAATTAATATATTTTAATTAAGGACCCTAAGTCTAACTTGGGAAAATTAAAAGATTAAAGGTAATTAAATTAAACATGTGGTGAGAATGAATTAAGTTACGTGGATCAAGAATCTTATAATATTAGTTGTCGATTTAAGATTAGATCATGACCGTTGAGTTTTCAATGAGAAAAGTATAAGCAGAAGGCTTAGGGTCAGTTGGAGAACACACACACTAGCAGAGCATTGAAGCTAAGCTGGAATTCTAGGGCGTGGTTTGCTAATAAATTTAGAAGTGTTTCAGTTGCAGCGAGGGGAAGTATTATTGAAGGGGGTGGTATAGTCCCAGGCCAACAGTACAACAAGGACAAAGAAAGAGCATACCAAAGTAGTACAGAAGAAGAAACTACGTAGAGCAGCCAGAGCCCAGCAGGGGTAGAGCAGAGGCAACAGGAGGCCAGGAGGGCTAATGCAGGCCTAGCTAGGGAAACATAAGGGAAATGTAGCCTATTCTAAGGTGACACAGGCCCTTCCTGAGTAGCTTCAAGGATGACAAAGGATAGGTAGGCTAACATAGAGGGATTCAAATCACCGCTGGGGTTTCCAGAGTTCAGAGAAGGGCTGAGTTCTGTAAATCTCATTTGAGCATGTGAATCAGTCACAGTTTTATGTCTCTGGAATAGAGGTATTGCTGCCATTTATATTTATATATCAGGTTAACCAGTTTGGTGCCCAGATTTGTTGTACTCAGAATCTGCTTAATAATAAAAACCTCCAGAAGCTAGCAACACGAGTTTTCCTGCAATGGGTTTTTTTGGAGACATTTTTCCAGAAAATCCTTGTATCACTTTTTCATTGAGCATGTTACTCATTTTAGATCTGCATGTGTATGCTATTAATGTATTTACTTTGATGTTAATGCTGAAGTTTTATATTAATAAATTATATAAGTAGTAGAAGTAAATCAAGAATTTAACAGTATGTTTTCTATTTAGTAAATTCATAAATTTTCACATGGTATCAGAGCAATTGCAGATCAAGCTAGATCTCTAATAAGATAGATGAATAAATCTATGTTGCATAAAGCAGTAGTAGCAACAGATATATCGATGAGGGAAACGCAACAACAGAAGGACGCAAAGAAAATTGTAGAGTATTCCAGAGGGACGCAGGAGTCGCTGTGCTGAGCCAATCTTCTCACACAAAGGCCAAACAAGGTGAGACAATCTAGAATTTTATTGCTATGTAGAGTGTCGTGAACCGAAAGCTGAGTTGCAGACCTCCAGTAGTTGTTGGTGGGGTGAATATTTTTCCAGTGTAGAACTAAGCTTAGGCTAAGTTGACAAAGAGTGGGAGGAGAACCACTTCTCAGTAGATTTCTTGCCAAAGAAATTTGAAGAAGGATCATAGGGTGATCGAAGAGAGCCGATTCATTGTGTTTGGTATACTTCCAAGGGAGGAAGTCAGTTGTCGAGGGAGCAGAGGGTGCCTTTTTTTGCCAAGGACCCTAGATCTGAGTCTCTATCACAGAGAGGAGGATCCGTTTTGATAAATTTCTGAGTAGATGACGCCACATAGATTGCACGATAAGGATAGGTTGGATAGGCTGTCCAAATTTTATATCTAGAAGCCTAGAATATTGGTAGTCCTGAAGGCCTACGATATATAGGAGAATGTAGAGAAATTCTTGGCTACACTAACTGATGCGGCTCTCCTGGAGAAGAAAAATGAAGCAACGACACATGACAAGTGTTTCATTATGGACGGGGTTAAAGATCATGTGGTACCACACATAGTTGAGAAGATGATGACTCATGAGATGTGGGAAGCATTAACCACATTGTATCAAGGGGAGTCATCGAGAGGAAGATGCTTCTGGAGAAAAATCTAAGGTTATTCATGATTTCCAAGAGAGAGGAAATCGATCCTTTCTTGTCCAGATTGCAGTTGATTTGGGATCAACTAACTGGCATGTGGGTGAAGGTGGATGATGATGTCATGGTGAGGACCACTTTAAATGTTGTCACAGAGGACTGGGAAACATTTTTCCAGTCTTTTGGGTAGAGTGGATCTTCCTAACTGAGACAATATGTGGGATATCCTCCGACAAGAGGAGATGCACCGAATGACCTAGAGGCAGTACAACAATGGTTCGAGTAAGGTGAATAAATAGGAAGAGGAAGATGCAACCCTAACATCAAATAGGCAGCAAGGGAAAAAGAAGCATGATCTGTCAAAGATCAAATGTTTCCAGTGTGGCGAACTTGTACATTTCGCCAGCAAGTGTCCTCACAAAAAGGACAAGGAAGCTTCTAGTTCTAAGGCTGTTGTAGTAGACGATGGCTTCGAAAATGATGTAGCCATGAGCTCTCATGAACCATGTAAGTGGGGAGATCTTGATCTGTAGCACATCTACAGAGTGGTGGCAGGATCCTTGAGTAGCCCAACTCTTGGATCACATCCATGCAATGAGAGCCTTAAGACAGTAGCAAGGAATGATTGGAGCAATGGGTGCAAATATCATGGATGAAGCAGAGGCAGAGGCTGACACACTGATGAGGGAGAAGCAAAGTGCACATACAAAATCAGCATAAGGGAAATGCAAAGAAGGATTGCTTATGCAGTGCAGTGTTGTAGCAGCACAAAGGCTTCAGGAGGACAACACAACACAAAAACAACGTAGAGGGAAGCATCACAGAGGAGGTCTGCTTATTTACTACAGAGCTACAAAAACATAGTAGTCTCCATAGGACAACACAAAGCAGTACCCTATAGAGCTTCAGTGATAATATGCAGCCCAAATCTTTGTCTCCCGTCATATGGAAAGATGCACCACCATCAAGATACCACACCGATCCCATATAGCTTGAAACCAAGCAAGCGATCAAGGAGAAATCAAGCTCAAATTGTGAGGCTAAGGCCTCTCCAACTGCAGATCTAGCAGCCTTCTTGTTCTTCTTCTTCTCTGGACAGTTAGTGGCGAAATGTCCATGTTCGTGACAGTGAAAACACTTCACTTTGGACAAATCCTGCTTCTTGCCTTTAGCTTCGAATTTTGAAGGATGTTTCTTCCCCTTCCCTTTCCTTGCTTTGGTAGTCAAAGGGAAATTATCTTAATCTTCATTCTTCAATGAAGATCCATCCCTGGTACCCCGCCTTATCTCCTCCTGCACAAGATCCGACCAAAGCCGCTCCCATCCCAGCAGTTTCTCCCATCCATTGATAGATTCTTCATAGCTATGCCAACTCTTCGGAAGCCCAAGGAGAGCCAAGATCACCAAGTCTTCTTCATCAACATTAACCCCCACACTTCCTAGCTCATCCTTGCAGTGGAAAAACTTCGTGAGGTATTTTGGAACATTGTCGCCCTTTTCCATTTTTATTTTTCTGAGCTTGTCTTTAAGTGCCAACTTCCTCTAGTCACTTCAGCTTTGGAACAAGTCTGTCAAAGCCTTCCACATTAAGAATGGAGTGGATTTCTCATGAAGGCTGGACACAATATGGTCCTTGACACCTTCCAATAGAATTCTTCTTGTCTTTGTTGTCTTCTTTTGCCATGCGTCAAGTAATGCAGCATTGCTATATCCCAGCTTAGGAACATTGCTATCGATGAAATCATTCAGTCCATTATCCTCTAGCACTACCTCCATCTTGTCCTTCTAGGCTATGTAATTCAGGCTCCCATCAAGGGCATACTCCAATTGCAACCCATTGAAAGACATTTCAATGTATACTCAACTTCTGCACCAAGAATCTTCTGTAGTAAATTCGAATTGTCCACCAGCGCAAACTCACTTCACAATTGCAATCTTCAATCAAAAATCCTCTAATACCATGTAGAAATTATATGCACTAAGCATGCATATGTCCTTGATTCACTTGATATCACACTATTTAGCTTTATGAAAAATATTGAATCAATTCCACTTGTTAATCTTTTGCAGAAAAATTAATTGCACACACATGTGAAGCATAAACAAAAATAATCAATCACACATAACATAGTTTTTAACCAGGAAAGTCTGAAGCTGAAAACCCAAAATATATATTATGTATCATGGAATCGTATGAAAATCCTCATACAAAGCTTATCAAGCTCTCAGTACAGTACAATCGTCATACACTAATGAGGAACAATCTTGCAAATCCATGCACTGATCTCTGCCCCCTGCTAGCCTACCTCCACTGCGCAATCCCTGCTGAAGAATAGCTCTGAATGAATTCGAATTACTCTTACCTTGACTGCGCAATCCTCATTGGAAACTCCAATGTGTGTGTGATGCAATCAATGCATCACTATAGTCACAACAGATAGTCTATCTTGCCCTTTCACCTATCTCTCCACTGGGTCTCCACTGTAACTTCCATGCACTGTAGTTAACTTATGTATTATTCAGTTGATTAATGAATTATTATTTGTGAATTAATTAACTAATTAATTCACTCCACTCTCACTAGTGTATCATTCAGTTAGACTAGATACAACTAGCTCAACTGAGTCCAACTGAGTTAAACTAAATGCAACGCCATAACTACTTCTTCCAACTATGTCATAACTCTGCCACTTGAGTTATAACTGAGTCCTCCATGCATTAGCTCCAATAAACCATTGGGAATTGTGTAATTCACTCAGTCCACTGATGTGCCACATCTGTGCACTGAAACAAAGTGCTCCAAGAGAATAAGTTGCTTTTTATTGTCTGATTATTATTAAGAGCTAATAATAATCAACATGCATCTATTTTTATATCAGCAATCTATAAATAGAATTTTCCAAATATTCTAAAAATAGAATTTCATCTATTTTTCCAACTTGACCAACCATCCACAAATAGCATCCTGCAACTTCTGAAATATGATCATCATGTCTAAAAATAGACTTGCACCAAAAATATTCTGTGGGCCCACTTAGTGAAGGCGACTCTTTTCACTAAGCTCATCATCTTGTTGAATCTCAACACTCCCTCTCAACAAGATAGGGATTATCTTTCACCCCAATCTTGCCTCTATGGTATTCCAATTTTCTCTTGGTGAGCACCTTCGTCAGAATATCTGCATCCTGATCCTTCGTAGGAATGTACTGAAGCAACATGATCTTTCGTTGCACACAATCTCTGATATGATGATACGCGATATCAATATGTTTAAATCTGTCATGAAACACATGATTAACCAAGATTTTAATGCAACTCTGATTATCACAATGTATCACTGTGGGATCTAAATGTGAACCGAACAAACCAACCATAATCTTCCTCATCCAGATAGCCTCACATGCAGCTTGACTTGCTTCCATGTATTCCGCTTCCAATGAACTGAGTGCCACAATTTTTTTTTCCTGCTGTACCAAGAAATTGTTGTAGATCTGATACTAAAAATCCCTCCCGATGTGCTCTTTCTGTCTGTTGGGCTTCCTATCCAATCTGCATCCGTGAAGCCATGCAAATTCACCTCATATGTCTATCTGTACCATAAACCATACTCAGATGTGCCCCTGAGATATCCCAGGACATTCTTGCCTGCCTTCCAAAAGAGCTTGGTAGGCTTAAACATCGCTTGTGAAAGCTGGTTCACCACATAGCATATGTCTGGTCTTGTATTAACTTAATACATGAACGAACCCACCAACTGTTGATAAATAGTGGCATCCACTACCTCTGTCGATGTAGCATCCTATTTCTTCCAATTTCCTGGAAGAGGAGTGTCGATAGGCTTGCAGCCATGCATGTCAAACTTCTCCAGTATCTCCCAGGCATACTTGCCTTGAGACACAAACATTTCACCTTCCCACTGCCATATTTCCAATCCAAGGAAATAATGAAGGAGGCCCAAATCCTTCATCTCAAACTCCTTTGCAAGATCTGCCTTGCATGAGTATATCAACTGCTCTTCACCTGTTAGTATTAAATCATCAACATAAAGTACAATGATTAAAAGCTTACCCTCCACCACAATCTAGTACAGGTTTGCATCTGCCTCACTCTTGGTGAAGCCAAGTCTAGTGAAATAACTATCGATTCGAGTGTACCAAGCACGTGGTGCATGTTTCAACCCATACAACGCTCTTTTGAGCCTGAGCACATGCAACTCGCTGCTGAAGATCTCAAATCCTTCAGGCTACTCAATGTACACCTCTTCCTCAATGATCCCATTAAGGAACATAATCTTCACATCCATCTGATGAATGTGCCAACCCATCTGCATTGAGAGAGAAAGGATGGTCTGTATGGAAGAATACTATGCGATAGGTGCAAAGGTTTCTTCATAGTCAATCCCCTCGATTTGTGAGAAGCCGCAGGCAACAAATCTTGCCTTATACTTCTCGACGATCCCATCGGCAGCTTGCTTTACCTTGTAGATCCATCTTGATCCTACAACTGATTTTCCCACCGGCCTTGGAACAATCTCCCAAGCACTGTTTCTAACAATGGAGTCATACTCCTCCACCATGGCATCTACCCATGTGGGCTTTTTCACTTCTTCTTCAAAAGAAGATGGCTCTATCACGATACACTTGCTCATAAGAGCCATGTATCCAGTAAATCGGTCAGGTGATTGTCTTTTACTGCGTTGTGATGTAGGGACTTCTAGATTCTATGCCGCATCAAGCTTTAGTCTCTCAGATTCTATGGTACGCTTTCTGCCTTGTCTAATTTTTGGTTCTGCATGAGTGGAATCCTCCACTCCATGAATATCCTCCTGTGGCTGATCCACATCTAGAGGCTCATCTTTGGGAACAAGAAGTTCCTCCTCTGCATGAAAGTGTAGCTTCCTCTCAAGCGACAACTTCATGGCTTTCACCTCATTGAATTTTATATCCCGTCACACAATAGTCATCCAACTGACTGGAAAATACACACGATAATTATGGGGTGTTTCTGTGTACCCCAAAAATATCCCAAATTTTGTAGTTGACTCAGGCTTCTTCTTGGCGTCCTTTTTCACATGAATTTAAACATGTGAGCCAAAAATCTTCATATGAGAAATATCAGGTTTCTTACCAGTAAAATCTTCTTTGGGTGTACTCATGCCAAGTACTCTATGAGGACAACAGTTTTGCACATAAACCGTAGTGTTGCATGCTTACACCCACAAGTGCATCGGTAGGCCCTGGTCATGCAGCATCGCTCGTGCAACACCCACGATCGTTCTGTTCTTTCTCTCTGCGACCCCATTCTGCTGTGGGTTATGAGGCGCTATGAGTTCTCTTCAAATTCCTTCTTTGCTACAAAAATATTTGAATTCACCCGAGATGTATTCACCACCATTATCGCTCCATAGAGATTTTACTTGCTTCCCTGACTCCTTCTCCACCAATGCCTTGAACTCACATAACTTTGAGAACGTTTCAATCTTATTTTTCATGAAGAGATCCAACATCTATGAGAATAGTCATCAACAAATATAACATAATACCTATGTTTTTCTGTTGAAGCAACCAAGAAAGGTCCACACACGTCTGTGTGAATTCTCTCCAGGATCACTGAAGCACGGTTCTCCTTCTCATGAAAGGTGGTCTTCACAAACTTACCCATAGTACATCCCTTGCATTGATCTAACTGCGCAAGAGTACCCTTGGGAATTCTAGTAGAAATCTGCTGCAAAATATTCAAAGTGCCATGGTGAAGATGGCCCAATCTCCTGTGCCATAATTCGCCCTCATCTCGGCTCACCACTTCTTTTTCTTTTCCCACCATTGCAGTGCAGCCATCTACCTATAGCTTGTAGAGATTATTAATTTGAAACCCTATCTTCTTGGTTTGACCCGTTGTTTTATGTCGAAGGAAGGATTTCCCCTCACTGAAAACAACATCATAACCTTTGTCTTCCAGCATTGTGACTGAGACCAAGTTCTTCTTCAAACCTGGAACATGCATAACATTCTTCAAAAAGAATGGATTACTAGACTCCCTCTCAAAGGTAATGGTCCCAATTCCAGTCGCACTGTACTGACCATCGTCACCCATCTCTATATGCATTTGGAGGTCCTTCTCCTCCAAGTCACTAAACAACTCTTTGTCTCTCGTCATATGGAAAGACGCACCACTATCAGGCTACCACACCGATCCCATACAAATTAAAACCAAGCAGGTGATCAAGGAGAAATCAAGCTCAAATTGTGAGGCTAAGGCGTCTCCAGTTGTAGATCCAGCAACCTTCTTGTTCTTCTTCTTCTGTGGACAGTTAGTGGCGAAATGTCTATGTTCGTGACAGTGAAAAAACTTCGCTTTGGAAAAATCCTGCTTCTTGCCTTTAGCTTTGGATTTTGAAGGATGTTTCTTCCCCTTCCCCTTCCTTGCTTTGGTAGCCAAATCAAAATTCTCTTCATCTTCATTCTTCGATGAAGATCCATCCCTGGTACCCCGCCTTATCTCCTCCTGCACAAGATTCGACCAAAGCCGCTCCCATCCTAGCAGTTTCTCCCATCCATTGATAGAGTCTTCATAGCTATGCCAACTCTTCAGAAGCCCAAGGAGAGCCAATCTCACCAAGTCTTCTTCATCAACAGTAACCGCCACACTTCCCAGCTCCTCCTTGCAGTGGACAAACTTCGTGAGGTATTTTGAAATACTGTCGTCCTTTTCCATTTTTATTTTTCTGAGCTTGTCTTTAAGTGCCAACTTCCTCTGGTCACTTCTGCTTTGGAACAAGTCTGTCAAAGTCTTCCACATTAAGAATGGAGTGGATTTCCCATGAAGGCTAGACACAATATGGTCCTTCACACCTTCCAACAAAATTCTTCTCGTCTTTGCTATTTTCTTTTTCCATGCGTCAAGTAATGCAGCATCGCTAGATCCCGGCTTAGGAACATCGCTATCGATGAAATTCTTCAGTCCATTATCCTCCAGCACTGCTTCCATCTTGTCCTTCCAGGCTATGTAATTCGAGCTCCCATCAAAGACATACTCCAATCGCAACCCATTGAAAGAAATTTCAATGTATACTCAACTTCTACACCAAGAATCTTCTGTAGCAAATTCGAATTGTCCACCAGCACAAACTCACTTCACAATTGCAATCTTCAATAAAAAATCCTCTGATACCATGTAGAAATTATATGCACTAAGCATGCATATGTCCTTGATTCACCTGATCTCACACTATTTAAATTTATGAAAAATACTGAATCAATTCCACTTGTTAATATTTTGCGGAAAAATTAATTGCACACACATGTGAAGCATAAACAAAAATAATAAATTGCACATAACACAGTTTTTAACTGGGAAAGCCTGAAGCTAAAAACCCCAACTATATATTATGTATAATGGAATCATATGACAATCCTCATACAAAGCTTATCAAGCTCTAAGTACAGTACAATCGTCATACACTAATCAGAAACAATCTTGCAAATCCATCCACCGATCTCTACCCCCTGCTAGCCTGCCTCCACTACGCAATACCTGCTGAAGAATAGCTCTGAATGAATTAGAATTACTCTTTCCTTGACTGCGCAATCCTCATTGGAAACTCCAATGTCTGTGTGATGCAATCAATGCATCACTATAGTCACAACAGATACTAAGTCTGTCTTTCCCTTTCACTTATCTCTCCACTAGGTCTCCACTATAACTGGCATGCACTGTAGTTAACTGTTGTATTGTTTAGTTGATTAATGAGTTATTATTTTTTAATTAATTAACTAATTAATTCACTCCACTCTCACTAGTGTATCATTCAGTTAGACTAGATACAACTAGCTCAACTAATTCTAACTGAGTTAAACTAAATACAACTCCATAATTACTTCTTCCAACTGTGTCATAACTCTGCCACTTGAGTTCTAACTGAGTCCTCCATGCATTAGCTCTAGTAATCCCTTGGGAATTTCGTAATTCCCTCAGTCCACTGATGTGCCACATCTGTGCACTGAAAAAAGTGCTCTAAGAGAATAAGTTGCTGTTTAGTGTCTGATTATTATTAAGAGCTAATAATAATTGACATGCATCTATTTTTAGATCAACGATCTATAAATAGACTTTGCCCAATATTCTAAAAATATAATTTCATATATTTTTTCAACTTGACCAACCATCCACAAATAGCATCCTGCAACTTCTGAAATATGATCATCATGTCTAAAAATAGACTTGCGCCAAAAATAGCCTGCGGGCCCACTTAGTGAAGGCGACTCTTTTCACCATTCTCATCATCTTGTTGAATATCAACATTTAATTCGATGTTAATGTTGAATTTTCAGATTAGTAACTTATGTAAGTAGGATAAGTAAATCAAAGATTTAACAATAGGGTTTCTGTTTAGGAAATTCATAAAATTTCACACAAACTAGTTCACATGATCAAGGGCCATGATTTAGGTCGCCTAGTAGTAGAAGAAGTGGATGCAAAAGAAGAATCTCCATATGGATGGGAGCAAGAAATCAAAATGTACAACATTGAGAAAACTTCCCCCACTATTATCACAAACTCTTAGTACACTGATGTGCACCAGTATCTTGAGAACAACACAATGCCCTCACACTCATCCAAATGAAAAAAGAAGGAACTTAGACTAAAAGCACTAACTTATCAGTTGGTGCTTGGGTTTATTTTCATAAATAACCATAATTAAATACTTCTCAGGTGATTGGAAGCACACAATTCAGAGAAAGTGTTGCGGGATCTTCACGATAGACCAGCCGTGGGAGATTTTGTGGGTGACAAGACAATGCATAAATTTATGCAAGAATATTTCTATTGGCCCACATTATTCAAATATTCTCATGCCTATGCCCACAAGTGTCCGATTTGTCATAAGTGTGCTATCTAAAACAAGAAGTCATCCACCACATTGCAGGCTATTGCAATGGAAGAACCATTTCAACAATGGGGCCTAGATGTTATTGGTGATATATTTATGCGCTTGTCAAAGTAGCACCACTACATTCTCACTGCTACATAATACTTCACGTAGTGGGTATAAGTAGTTCCACTAAAGCAATTGAATGATCCGGAAGTCATCAATTTCCTTAAGAAGAATATCATTTCCAGGTTTGACATTTGACTTCACTTTTATTTGACAATGCAACATACTTTTCATCATTAAGATTATATGATTTTACAATGGAAAATGTAATTGTGTTGAAACATTCAAATAATTACTATCTACAGGGAAATGGTCTTGCTAAGTTTACAAGTACGAATCTTATTTGTATCATTAAGAAAACCATTTTATCTGAAAAAAGGGACTGACACTTTGCTATGATGAATTCCCTATGGGATGACATATTCACACCAAAACCATCTTTGAATACATCTCCTTACTTCCTGGTGTTCGAAAAATAAGGCATCCTACCTACGAACATATATATATATATATATATATATATATATATATATATATATATATATGTCCTTCTACTTTCAAAATAATCCTAGGGAAATCCATGCTTATTGGTTTAGGGTAGGATAGACACCCTCTACAAGCTACAAGAAGAAATACAGAAAAGAAAAAAAATTTCTCTTCGCCAAAGTCGCATCAAGAGGTGGTTCGACAAGAATTCTATAGGGAAGAATGAATTTGGTGTGGGTGACCTAGTCTTGAAGTGGGACAAATATCAAGAGGAAAAATTCAAACACACTAAGTTCGCGTTCACTATACATGAAAATATTAGACAACACACATATGATCTTCAAACAGTAGACGAGAAGATTTAATTTCTTCCTATCAAAGACTAGGACTTAAAAAATTATTTTCAATGATGATTTGGGGTTGTGCCCTGCCCTATGTAAATAGACTCTCTTATTATTTTCTTGTTTGGTATTGTCCCTTGTTTTGTTATAAGGGTCATGTGTGAACGTGTTTTTTGGATTATTTTGTGTGTGACTGGGTTGAAAAGAGTCTCGTGACACTACAAAATTTTGTTAACCTCCGATCCTCCTTCTTTGTGTTGGTTATCCCTTTTGGTCAATAATGTTCTGATGAAAAATATGATCCATCTGTAAGGAGAGTTTTATGTCAAACCATGCTACTTGTGTCTATTCTGGAAGCCTTATGCCCATACCTGATTTCTTATGTTTCGATATTTTAACGCTTATCCAATCAATAGAAGAGGAAAAGGGGAAAAACTCAAATGAGAAAATCTAAATTAGAGGTATCTATATGATTATGTGAGGGATCAAACTCTCTTGTTCTCAATAAGTCAGGATCCCTCTCCCTCCCATAAAATGAATAATTTCCTATGCGCAGTCCTCTTTAAATACATAAATAAAGGTGAGAGAAGAGAAAATCTTCCTGCGTGGAGAGGTGAAACAAGAAGCTCTACTGGGTTACTATCCAAACTCGCTGGTAGTAGAGGATTATTTGTGTTCTTGTAGTGACTCCACTGGGGTACTGTTTAGGCCTGCTGGTAGCGAAGAAACCCTAGAGATGAAAAAATGTACTCTAAAAATCTAAAACTCGTAAACTACACCACCCTTTCCAATTCGAAACATTAGATATTGCTAAATATTATGATTGTGTTCAACTGAGAGGGCACAAAGGGGACCATGTTTATTCACAAGGTAAGTGGGGAAGCCAAATTAATCTACACAATGAATCAATACTCCTTGAATAAATGAGACCCTGTATAGAAGAGTCAACCGAGACAAGAGAAGTTGGAATTATACTAGTGTGTTGCCAAGTGTTGTTGCTGCTACCACACCCTCCAAAATTTTGGTCTACACCAAATTTCAGAGCCTACCTTGGTCTTTCATATTGTCATCATAAACATTGAAATCCATTGTCTTTGTTTTCTCTAAGTATTTTGATTCCTTTTTCAAGAAAACAAAAAACGTCATCTTTTTGCATATCAAGTGTCGCAAAATGTATATGAGCTTGTTTTAGTCATTTCGAGGGGTTATATTTGTGTAAATTAGTTGATATTAACATGAAAATATCCATCACACTCATGTAAAAATTTTTAAGCACAGTCGCACAAGTGTCTTCACGGTCGTCGCAAAATGTATCTTTAGTGTAGTTTCAGTGCTCAAGCCTAGACCTTGGCCTTGAATATAATGCAATTAACCCCTATATATTTTCCTCAATAGTGCATGGCATAGTCTCTGACCTCAAGCCCAACCTTGAGCTCCTGATTTGTACAATTGTGCAATCAACGGACCTGCTTTGCCTGCCAGAACTGGTAGTAGGAAGAATCAATGCTCAACCCTTCATCCTAGCTCAATGAGATGAAAAACTACGTAATATTCTTTCTCAGTACAGCCTGAACTGCACATTGTGCAATATCAAGGCTCAAGCTTCACTCCTAACAACCTGAGCTACAAAATTGCGCAGTCATTGACCCTCTCCCTAAGCCTGCCACCCAGTTCTAGGTTAGTCAGTGGATCAACATGCAACATCTTAGACTAGGGGTTTATTAGACTGAGGTCATGTTGTCATGAGTGAATTTAAGATGGAGGTACTCTATCATACCATTATGGGATGATGAAGAAGGATATGGAGAATGGAAAAATGCGGAAAGAAATCTTTGTATCTGATTATGCAAGCTGATCAATAAAGATAAAGAAAAAGGACACCAATTTGCGACAATAACTCAAGACCTGATATCGTCGAAGACTACTTAACTCTAAGCCATATGGAGGTAGACAAAATAGTATTATCAAGAAGAAACATAACAAGGAGAAACAAAAATGGCCTAACATTGTCATTCCATCAAGAATTCCATGTCAGTAGTGTCATGTCATGTCATGTCACGAGTCATCATATGCCACATCATTGCTGTGGATTATGTAATTTATTTTTTGAAAATATATTGTAAAGTGGAAGTCCAAAGGATTTGTATAGAAGAAGATGAGTCATGTAAAGTTTAAAATTCATAGGAAGTTAAAAAATCATGAGGTTAGTCAAAGAGTCACAAGGGAGGTGAAGCATCACCCCATTGGTTGTATATACACCCTCATTGTATGGGAAAAATACTTTTCACCTTGGATCCTTCCGCAAGGCATTAGAGAGATAAGCTCTAAGTTCTTTTGGGGAGCAAGGAGTGGATCCAACACTCCAATATTGGAGCTAGTAGTAATTTTTGTATATATGCATCTTGGTACTTTTACTTAATATCACAAGCCTCATGGCCAACATGTTATTCATGCATGGATTATGATTGTTTGTAATACTGTTTTGTGATTTTATTCAATTCATGTTTGATTTCAACTGTGCTAAAGTAGTTGGACTATTTCAATTATTTTAGCACTTATCATATTGATAACGTGCTGTAATGTTTGCTATGAATTTTTACATCTTTGTGGACTATTCTGCTAGATGTTAGACAAACATTTCTTATTTGTGTTGTTTGCAATGACCGTCGTATCTTTTCGCACTATTCTGCTGGATGTTAGATGGACCCTTCTTGTTTGCATTTGTCTCTACAAAGGTGGTACTATTACCTCTCTCTTAGGGGATCACTTTTTTTTTGTCTCCACAATAGAAGAACCTCGACACACCTACAAACGAACACTCACCAGGCACACTCACTTGCTTTTCAAAGGCACATATGCATTCAACTCTCTTGTTTACAGTTAGAGATGAGGTAAATATTTAATAAATTGATAACCGTTCGATATTATGGATGGGGCTCCTATCCCAAACGGTGTGAGGTTGAATTGGGACCACATAATGGGGAGACCGCTTGAATGTTGGTGGGTCCAACACTGTCAACGCCCCTATAAGATTATCACCAACCACTATAAGATATTAGAATAGAATCACATCAAGCTTATGATCCTCTAATAAAGGGGATAACATAATTATTTTAGAGGGAATGATAATATCTCTCATGTTTAAGGATAAAAAAATTCATTAGCCTTGAAAAGTCAACAAGAAATGTGTGTCTAATTTAATTTTCCCTTAATTAAGTTGGACAATAAAATGTAATCTTATATTACAATCACTTGTAATAGTTAACTGAGTGTGATAAACTCAATTAGCTAATAAATTTCGAGTCGAGGGTGGTTGGTGAGGCATGCAGAGTGATTCTATTAGTTATGGATTTCGATTTGTGGTTAGTGCATGAGAAATCAATTAATTCAATTTATTGAGTTAAAGTTAGTTGAACTAGTTGTAACTATTTGTTGCACTAGTGAGAGATAAAGTAAATTTAATTATATTTAATTCACACGAAGTGATCTGCCATGCAGCTGATGATTTAATATTAATAGCTACATGCATGTCAGTTCCAGTGGAGACCCAGTTGTGACAAAGGTTAAATGGATGTTAACTATCAGTTGTATCATTAGTAGGCTACCTGCATGCAGGAAGGAAACCATATGATTGTCCATGAGCATTGCACAGTTTTGGAAGGTTGTATTTCCTAAAGAATAGGGATTGCATTCCACATGAATTGTGCAAGCAAGGGAGGCTGATTAGAGGCAGGAAATTGGCTAAGTGTTGGTCAATTTTTTCTGGGTCAATGTGAGATAGTTGTGAGAGTGCATGAGACTCTTGTGAGAAGAGTGCATTTTAATTGTTTCATGATTCCATGGTGAATATACAATAGAATATAGAGGGGTTTTGAGCAGAAATATTTCCCTGGGAAAATATCTTTGTTGTGGTTTGATTTGTTTCTTTACTTACTTGTTGTGATTGGAGATCGTGTTTATTTTACGCAATTGATTTGTAGAAGGATCCAATATCTAGATTTAGTACATTACTTGATCAGATTGAATCCATTGATATACATATGTTTTTATAATTTATACATGGTATACTATAGTGAAGAAGAAATTGATTTTGTGACTAAATAGAATTCGAATTTGCAAAAGTATTCTTGGTGCGACAGGAGGATCAAGATTGAAGTGGCTTTCAATGGCATGAGATTGGAGTATGCACTCGAGGGAATTTCCAATTATATTGCGTGGAAAGACATGATGGAGGCAGTTTTGGAGGACAGTGGGTTGAAAAAAATCATTGACAATGACATTCCCAAACCCACTGCAACAGATGCCGCAAATATTGATGCTTGGCAAAAGAAAGTTGCAAAAGCAAGGAGGATCTTATTGGAGGGAGTACAAGACCACATTTTCTCAAGTATCCATGGAAAAGTGACACCATATGAAATATGGAATGCTTTGACAGATCTTTTTTAGAGCTGCAGTGATCGTAAAAAATTGGCACTGAAGGAAAAGCTCAGGAAAATCAAAGTGGAGAAAGGCGACACCATTCTGAAATATTTAACCAAGTTTTTCCAATGTTGAGATGAGCTTGGGAGCGTCTAAATTACTATCATAGATGATTACTTGGTGAGCCTAGCTCTTCTAGGCTTTCCCAAGAGTTGGCATAGTTATTAGGACTATGTCAATGGGAGGGAGAAGCTGCCAGATTGGGAACAACTTTGGTCAGATTTGGTGCAAGAAGAATTCAGGTTGAATACCAGGGATGGATCTTCATTTGAGACAAATGATGAAGAAAATTACGCCTTGGCTAGTAAGGAGAAGAAGGGAAAAGGAAAGAAATCCTATTCCAAATCTGAGTTCGGCAAAGAAGGCAAGAAGCGTGACATGTCCAGAGTGAAGTGTTTTTAGTATCAAAAGCATGGAAATTATGCCACTAATTGTCCACAAGAGAAGAAGAACAAGAAGGCTTCAGAATCTATAGCTGGTGAGGCTTTGGCCTCGCAATTTGAGTTGGAATTCTTGCTCATTGCATGCATGGTGCTAAGTGCAATGGGATCAGTGTAGTACTTGGATAGTGGTGCTTCTTTCCACATGATATGAGACAAAGAACTTTCTAGTAGCTTGGAGGAGAAGGACCTCCAGATGCATATCGAAATGGGCGATGATAGGTGGTACAGTGCTACCGATATTGGTACAGTTACCTTCTAGAGATAGTTAGGTAAAACCTTCTTATTAAATATTTAATGCATGTACTAGGCTTGAAAAAGAATTTATTTTCAGTCGCAATGTTGTAGGATAAAGGCTATGATGTGGTTTTCAATGAAGATAAATATTTCCTTCAACAAAAAGCCACAGGAAAAGCCAAAAATATTGGGATTCATGTGAAGAATGTCTATAAAATTTATGTAGATGGCTACACAACATTGATGGGTAAGGCAGACAAAGTGGTGAGCCAGGATGAGGGTGAGTTATGGCACAGGAGATTGGGCCATCTACACCACGGAGCCTTAAAGGTCATGCAGCACATTCTACAGGTATTCCCAAGTGTACTCTTACGCAGATAGACACATGTAAGCGATGTACTATGAGGAAGTATGTAAAGGCCACTTTTCATGAGAAGGAGACTCGAGCTTCGAAAATCTTTGAGAGAGTTCACTCAGACGTGTGTGGACCATTATCTACAACTTTGACAACAAAGCACAGGTATTATGTGATCTTTGTTGATGATTTTTCTAGAAAGTGCTAGATCTACTTCATGCAGAAGAAATATCGGACGTTCTCAAATTTTTGCGAGTTCAAAGCACTAGTGGAGAAAGACACGAGAAAGCATGTGAAGGCTCTTAGGAGAGACAATGGTGGTGAGTACATCTCCAATTAATTCAAGAGCTTATGTAGTAAAGAATGAATTCAAAGAGAGTTGATTGCGCCTCATAACTCACAACATAATGGGGTCGCAGAAAGAAAGAATAGAACAATTGTGGGTGCAGAATGAACGATGTTGCATGATCAGGGCATACTGTTGCATCTGTGGGTGGATGCATGCAACACAATGGTATTTGTGAAAAACCTTAGTCCTCATCGGATACTTGGCATGAGTACACTAGAGGAGACTTTTTCTGTTAAGAAACCTGATGTTTCATATTTTTAAATTTTTGTCTCATCTATCTATTTCCATGCGACCAAATATTCCAGGAAGAAGCTCGAACCAATAGATGAGATTGGGATATTTGTGGGGTACAATAATACTCCCCACAACTATCAAGTTTATTTTCCAAACAACAAGATGACTGTTGTGAGACATGATATAAAATTTGATGAGGAGAAAGCCATGCTAATTTCCCTTGAGAGGGAGCTAGATTTGCATGCAGATGAGGAACTCTTGGTTCCAAAGAATGAACCTCAATATGTGGAGAAACTGCATGCGAAGGATCATGGAGTGGTAGAAAACACTCATGCAAAGCCATCCACCAGAAATGGTAGAAGGCACACCGCGGAAGCTGATGATTGAGACTTGATGCGGCAAAGCATGTAGGAGAACCTACTTCACTGCCCAGACAGAGACAATCTCCAGATAGGTTTGTTGGATACATGGCTCTGATGAGCAAGTGTCTTGTGACAGAACCATCCTCCTTTGAGGAAGCAGTGCAACGACCAATTTGGGTTGACGCTATGGTTGAGGAGTATGACTCCATCGCAAAGAACAATGCATGGGAAGTTGTTCCAAGACCAGTCAGAAAATCAGTGGTTGGATCTAGATGGATCTATAAGGTGAAGTAGGTGACATATGGGAGTGTGGAGAAGTACAAGGCTAGATTTGTAGCCCGGGGATTCTCACAATTTGAGGGGATTGACTATGAGGAGACTTTCACACCGGTTGCAAGATACTCATCAATTAGATCTATCCTTGCACTCTCAGCACAGATGGGGTGGCAGATACATTAGATGGATGTGAAAACTACATTTCTCAATGGAGTTATTGAGGAATAAGTGCACATAGAGTAGCCAAAAGGTTTTGAGATCTTTGACAGTGAGTCACATGTGTGCCGACTCAAGAGAGAACTGTATGGGTTGAAGCAAGAACCTCGTGCTTTGTACACTAGAATTGACAGCTATTTCACCAGGTTAGGCTTCACCAAAAGTGAAGTGGATGTGAACCTATGCCAGATTTTGATTGATGGTAAGATTTTTATTATCTTACTTTATGTTGACGATCTAATTTTGATAGGTGATGAGCAGCTGATAACTTCTTGCAAGGAGGATCTTGTAAGGGAGTTCGAAATGAAGGACATGTGACTCCTTCACTATTCCTTAGTTTGGAAATATGACAACAGGATGGTGAGATATTTGATTCTCAAGGAAAGTATTCCAAAGATATTTTGAGTAAGTTTCACATGGAGAAATGTAAACCCATGGAGACTCCTCTTCCAAGAAACTGGAGGAAAGAGGATCCTACTTCAGGATAAGTAGTGGATGCTACTGTTTACAGGGAGCTAGTGGGTTCACTGATGTACTTGGTGAACGCCAGAAAAAACATTTACTATGTAGTTAACAAACTGAGTCAAGCTATGGTTAACCCAAACAAGCTCTTTTGGAAGGCAGGGAAGCATGTCTTGAGATATCTCAAGGGCACTACAGAGTCTGGATTATGGAACAAATGGATAGAGGGAGTGAAGCTTCAAGGCTTCACCAATGTAGATTGGGTAGGCAGTCCATCAGACAGAAAGAGCACATCAGGAGGGATCTTTAGCATAAGATTGACAACAATTTCTTGGTACAACATGAAGTAGTGATCTGTGGCACTCAGTTCAGGCGAGGCAAAGTACATGGCAGCAATTCAGGCTACATGTGAGGCTATCTGGATGAGCAAGATTCTGGTTGGTTTTTTTGGTTCTTAGATGGATCCGACAATGATACATTGTGATAACTAGAGTTGCATTAAAACTTCAGTTAATATGGTATTCCATGATAGGTCCAAGCACATAGACATTTGGTACCACCATCTTAGAGATTGTGTTTCGAGGTGCATTATGTTACTTCAGTACATTCCCAAGGAAGATCAGGATGCATATATTCTAACGAAGGCACTCGCCAGGAGAAAATTTGAATACCATAGAGGCATGATCGGGGTGGAATATAATCCATTTCTTGTTGATAGGGAGTGCTGAAAAGTCAACAAGAAATGTGTGTCTAATTTAATTTTCCCTTAATTAAATTTGACAATAAAATGTAATCTTATCTCACAATCACTTGTAATAGTTAACTGAGTGTGATAAACTCAGTTAGCTCACGAATTTAGACTTGAGGGTGGTTGGTGAGGCATGCAAAGTGATTATATTAGTTATGGAGTTCGAGTTTCAGTTAGTGCATTAGTTTAATGCATGAGAAATCAGTTAACTCAATTTATTAAGTTAAAGTCAATTGAACTAGTTGTAACTGTTTGTTGCACTAGTGAGAGATCAAGTGAATTAAATAAGATTTAATTCACATGGAGTGATCTGTCATGCAACTAATGATTTACTATTAATAGCTGGATGCATGTCAGTTCCAGTGGAGACCCAAATGAGACAAAGGTTAAAGGGATGTTAGCTATCAGTTGTATCATTAGTAGGTTGCCCGCATGAAGGAAGACAACCACAGGATTGCCCATGAGCATTGTGCAGTTTTGGAAGGCTGAATTTACTAAAGAATAGGGATTTAATTCCACATGAATTGCGCAAGGCAGAGAAGCTAATTAGAGGCAGGAATTTGACTAAGTGTTGGTAGATTTAGTCTGGGTTAGTGTGAGATAGGTGTGAGAGTGCAAGAGACTCTTGTGAGAAGAGTGCATTGTAATTGTTTCATGATTCCATGGTGAATATACAATAGAAGATAGAGGGGTTTTGAGCAACAAGCTTTCCCTGGGAAAATATCTATGTTGTGGTTTGATTTGTTTCTTTCTTTACTTGTGATTGGCGATCATGCTTATTTTCCACAATTGATTTGTAGAAGGATTCAATATCTAGCTTTAGTACATTGCTTGATCAGATTGAATCCATTGATATACATATGTTTGATAATTTATACAATTAGGAGACCCCAATAACGACTAGTCTGATCCAAGGATTACTTTTAATGACTTTTATCTCCCATGCTGCATTCCATTTCAAGATTTTTATTGAGCTTGGTGCATGTTGTATGCACATCTTAGGCATATTTTTGTCATCTTACATAATGTACTAAATAATTGTGAGAAACATTTAGTAAATATGTAAAGTAAGGTAAATGAAGGGATGGTTGAGAGTGGGTACAACCAATCCAACCATATAATATATGTATAAATAGAAACTCAGTTGGAATTCCTTCCCAAATTATATTATTCTTGTGTATGTGTGTTTGTGCTATTGCCAATATGTAGCCTATTCTTGTACATTGTAAGTTAGGCTTACAACATCTAGTGTTGTTTCCTCCATTTTCTTGGGTGACAATAAAAAATAATGGAGGTGGTGGTTCAAGCCTACAAAGGAAAAAATGTGAAGAGGATGAGATAAAATGAAAAATATGCAAGTCTAATTTTTTCTAGATGCTATTTCTAAGTGATTTTCTTAGATGTAACATAAAATTGTTGGAGTGACTTGAAGCCAATATTTTATATTGGAAGCTAGCACTTCCAACCCACATAGGGCTCTCTTTATAAATCTATTACCCATTTTCACTATGATAATAGTATGTGTATTCAAATCAATGGCTAGATCTTCAACCTTCAAACATGGGTTTCAAAAATTTTGGTAAGATAGAGTGAGAAAACCATTGGGAAATGGAGTCCAACTAGTTGAAAATTAACAAAAATATTTAGAAACTGGTTGTAGAAGTAGGCATATCTCAGGGGCCAGATGGACACACTTTCCTTAGACACTTAGATCATCAGTAAATTGCACGTTGATAAAGAAATAAAATCCATCAAGGCAACACATCTAAGAAAGGATGAACTCTGTAGTGACTTTAGAGAGAAAGGGTGAAAGTATATAATTGTTATGAAATCAGAGCATCATAGATTAATTCTGAAACATTTTCATTCAGTTAAATACTAAAAATAACACACTAAATGAATTACTGAGAGGGGGGGGGGGTGAATCAGTTTAACAAATTCATGGACTTTTAAAACTTTTTCATTAACACTTGTTTACACCTTCATTTCATGTTTAACTTAACTTGTGAGTAATCTTAGAATGTCAGCAGCAAGCATTAATATAATGTAACAATAGAATTAATATGAGAGCAACAAGTATTAAGAACATGATATAAACCAGATCAACACATAAACATCATGCACAAAGACACCAGATATAAGTGGAAACCCATAAAGGGAGAAAACCACATCTTATTATTGTTGTGATGCAAAGGCAAGCTCCAACTCCCTCTCCTCACCGGTTACGCGAGCACCAGCACGGAGGCTCCAACCTCGATTCTGCAAGCTACAACTTGCAAGGAAGCTCCAACTCCCTTCAATTTTCTACAGGCACCAACCTACAGGAGGCTCCAACCTCAGTCAGCTACAACTGACAGCTATCAAGCTTCAACTTGATAGGGAAGCTCCAACTTCCTCAATTTATTACAAGAAATATTTGCTGATTTACCTCAGATATCAGCTCTGTTCTGTAGCATCTCTTCTGCTGTCCATCAGTCCTCATATCAGCCCTGCATCATCTCTGCTCAACTCTTCCTTCTTCTCTGCTCAGCTCCTTCTTCTTCTTGTCTTTTCTCCTCAATTCTTCATACTCTGCATTTTCTATATTCACACTCTCTAACTTCTTTTATGAATATCAAGTTGATATTATATATAGAGTTCATCACATGACTTTTTACATTCCTCAGGGAATTTGAAGTGAATGGTCCTGAATTTTTGCCTTCTGCCTTCTCATTTCTTTTACCCGCTCATTCAGAAAATATAACAATATGCATTAATTTCAATACTACAGTGGGAGTTTTGTTTTCCTACCGGAGACTTGCCAATGCATCACAAACAATAAAAATTATTACAACATTTACATTCACATTTTCAGTTACACATTTCAATTTCACTCAGCTCCTTTTCTGGATTTTGGCTTTACTGGATTTGTCTTTTCTGCTGTTGTTAAGTAACTGATCTGCATACTTCTGTTCATCATGCCTGCAAAATTCCCTCTGACTTTTCCAGTTCCTACATTCTTTTTTTACCTATGTTAGGCCTACATTTTCATCCATGTGTTTATTCACCTGTTCACTGTACCTTTGTGCACCTGCTGTATATATAACTGATTTTTCAAGTTTATCCTCAAATAAATATAAATCTAGGCAATGTCTGTTCATTATTAATCTCTGTACTCGGGCTCCCTGCTTACACCCTCTCTGTCCATATAATATACTTTCAAATCAACCCCCTTCAGAATTTTTGGATCACTGTACATTTTTCTACAACTGTCTCTCTCTCTTTCGTTGCAGTTGTGTAATTGCTGCACATATAACTATCTTTTAATATAACAACTGATTTTAAATCTGGGCAAACTTGAATTAATGTGGAAAATTCATTTTTCCATGGTTATAAAACCATACGTATAAATTCATTCATATTTCAATCTTTACAATATTTCATACGGGGCCATATATATTGGGACCCACATATTCCAAAGTCTTCAAAGTGAAAACGCCTTTTGAATAGTTTTTACTACAGAACCTTTGGTTTAATCAACTCTCGGCATCTTCAAAACTCTGGTTAAACCATAATAAAAAACCCAACGTATAATATTTCAGATTAATCTTCAAATATTCTAGCCAAGCCATTACATATAAGTCTCTGCATATACTCGCTATTGATTAGGCCTCACACATATGCAAATACTTTAATAACCTCACCATATCAGCGTATTTCATATCTGAGCCCACACATTACATCAACCATTCATATGCACCTTATCATATAATATATATATACCAATGATATCACACCGCTCTGTATTATAAAGTGAACCATGCAACATATATGACCCTTTCTTGAACTTCGAATTCAACGGCATTTAAACGAATGTTCGGGCCCACCTTCAGATAACTTACCTTGGCATTATGTCGCCCTTTTCATCGGACGACGGAGAGCACGTCGCCTCACTCCACACGATCCAACGGATATCGCTTGAGTTACTTGCACGAACGATAATGCGCGATGGCGCGTAGTGAAAGTGGTTTTGGAGTCCCTCTGTATGCCACGTGTCAGCCGCTCTATGGAATCGCTCCGATTTCTTGAAAATTGCTTGCCCGTCAAAGGTGGTGCGATGAAAACTGTGTGGTGTCCAAACCCGCTATCACTGTTCATACCTCATGGTTCTAGTTACTCACTCCTGGTTCCGTCTAACTCCTTAATGCCCTGTTTCACCGAACTATGCCATCAACCATTTCATCGGTTGATCCAAGGGTCAATCTGTTTGGTCTTCCATTCACATTACTTCATCTGCAGCTTACACTGAGGTTAAATAACTCACTGTGCCCTTAATGTGAGACCTTCTTCGAAGATTTCAGAACGTCATATGACATTTCACAACATAATGTGTAATCTCCTTCTTCGAACGCTCTATATAATTTAATCACATTCTGACCTAATATGGACATCACCATTGTATAACCGAAGGTCCTTTCCTTCGTTTCTCTTCAATGAGGCTTCCTCCACGACTTCGTGGGACACACACTTTCTCGGCTCTTCAATTAAAACTCAAATATTCTGGATTCGGTTGTCATGAAATTTTATGCAGCATTAATATAAACAGAGGTTCACATATAAACAAAGGTTCCTATTGCAGAGTGATTCTCTTTAGCCTCCTGTGGAATTTTGATACAGAAAATACTTCAATTAACTTCTCCATAGCATATACAAGCCTTAATCACATTTAATTCGAAACATAAAATCGACCTTAATTGACATCGATTCTTCCTTTAATTGTAGGGTTTCATCTCAGAGTCTATTTCAGAGGTTACCATATATCTATTGAATTCAGGCATATTCACACAGGACTAGTTCCGACAATGCACATCTGGTTCAGGAATGAATTCTTATATATATATATATATATATATATATATATATATATATATGGAATCACTTGCATTCATCTCTGGCTCGGTCTTTAGTAGATGGCCTTTCTAACAATTTTTTCCAAGGCTTTTCAGAACACCACCCTTTGCAGCTCTTCCCTATGGCTCCAGAGTACAATTGAAAAGCTTCAACTGATTTTAACACTTCCACTAATACTCCATAACTCAGAAATTAACCTCTGTATTAAACATTGGCCTTTCTATCCTCATTAATCGGTCTCTCCAGATCTGCTATCAAATGGCCTTCTTCTACTGTCCTCACTACTTTGCACCTTGAATAGCTCTCTGCTTCAGTTCACTGCTGCCTGCCTCTTCTACCTCTACCACCTCTCTGCCACTTTGCTTCTCTCTTTGCTATCTCCTTTGCCTTTCTTTTGCTATCTCTCTTTGTCTTTGTTTCCTCTGATGTCTCTACTGCCTTTCTGCCCCTTGAATGATGTTTTAGGTGCTCCTCCTTTGTCATCTCCTTTGCCATCAATGACAACATTTCCAACAGTACAAACTAGGAAAACATATCACATGAATCTCTGATATGAAAAACTTCATTAGTTATGCTCTTGAAATCTTTTATTTTTCTCAAAAAGTTTGAAACAAAATGTAGGGTTTTTTTCACTCCAAAATGAAATCCCCATTTCCTATAAAAAATAGTTTATATAGATCAATAAATTTAACAAAATATCTTTGATTTCTAGGAAAAATGCTGCTAAAAATCAAACAAATCTAAAAATTGTTGCTAGATGTCTCAACTTGTTGGAGTTGGAATCAAATTACCTTGGATTTGGAATGATCCACTTGGTTGATATTGTAACACTTGTACTTAATAATTGATGATTCACTGCCTCCTTGATGATTCACTGCTAATTTTATATCTTTCAGAGCTCTGTGAATACTTTCCATAACCCTCGTACACTTGGTCATTCAAAATCCCAAATCTGAATACAAGTTTTGGCTGGGTGTTCTGTGTGAGCATTTGGTAGTATATTTTGACAGTGAGGCTCTTGAAACCTCAGAATTTCTTCTGATGACACCTTTGACAATTGTCTGCATATTTGGACACCTCTACAGAAACTAGTACTCAATTTGGACCTTTGGGCATTATCTTGGTTTTAAACATTTATGACTCAGTCACAAATCTTGTATCCCTTAATTTGCGCTCCTCATAGGAACCAATATAGACTCCTTGTTAGTGATTAGGGGCTAACCCAATACCAAAATTCTATCATGCCAAAGAATATTAATTTTTTTTTAGTTGAAATGAAGAGAAGAAAGACCTTGAAATTTAGTCACTTTAGTAAACGATGTTTAAATTGATTTTGGCTACCAAACAAAATGTTGGAACTCCACATTTTGACACCTAGATTTGTTTTTTTAACTGTAGAAACGATCTCTATCTTTTCCCATGTGTGTGTTATATATTAACACTCAATTTTGTTTTCGTGATTGCGTGCTCAACATCCTAGATCTATAACACATCTTGTGACACAAAAGTTTGTCTCGAGAGAAAATTGATCCTTGTTGGCATACTAACTGACTGGTAATAATCATTTCAACATGTGGTCATTTAATTTGATAGTGCCCCCTTTTTGAGATGGTATGTGTTAATCATTGTATTTTTAATCGATAACACCTCTATTTATATCAGGGCCATCATTAGCTGCATTTTTATTTGGCAATGCCCTTTACTTGTATCATTACAATGAGCACTGCCAAATTAAAAGGAAACAATAATTAAAACTTAGTATAATTTATAATTTTGGACCCATACTGAAATGTAAAACTGAGGAGATATGATTTCAAAGAAATATTGCATGTGATAAAACATAAATGCAAGAAAATATTTGTTGATGTTCTATAGATGCAAGAAGTTTTTTGTTGATGTTTGTAAAAGTTTGTATATGCTGCTATGTTGAAATTGAATACCTGCAAAAGAAGATTGAAATCAATAATTTATAAATTCAAATATTAATAATTTTTTTTTCCATGGATGCTACTCTACCAAGATAATTTTGTTTGCTAGCAATATACATGATGTTATATGTATGTTGGTGACATAAATACTATTGGAGAAATTGAGATATGGGTCGTCAATTATTACTACAATTCAATGCTCATCCCACTTTAGAGTTTCATATTACATAGTTCCCACAAACCATATTTGAATCCCTACTTTTTTCCTTAGTTACCAATTATATGTCATGCATCACTATATCAATGAGAAAGGCGTTGTAGAAGTGCAAGATCGAAATATATGGGAGGAAGAGCCTACTCTTAAGGCTATTGCATAACTAGGGCTCGTCACCAAACCAACCCATCCCACAGAATAGAGTGTACACTTATTCTATGGGAAATAAGAAGTGGAAAAACTAGAGAAAGGAACACATATTGTTATTTTTATTTTTCATCATAGTCTCTTGGCCGTAATTATAACCTTTTTATTTTTTTTTGTCGAAAAAGAGGATTTATTAAATGGTTAAACCATCGATTCAAAATGAAAGGTGATTGGAGCCAACATCGACTTTGGCCTTAGTGGAATTAATTATTTTATTGATCGATTGATGTATATCATGCAAGATTGAGCTAATGTGAGGAGCTACTATTTTAGCAAATGATTTACTCATCACCTCTTGTCATCAACGTGTACCATTTCCACTGAATTTGCGACCTATTTTTCTTATGAGCGACCAAAAACTGAATGTGTTGATAGAGAGATCTGGAGCCAACTACATGAGATCAACCATAACTGAATGCACTGATAGATAGAGCAATCAACCACTAACATGATGAAAAGTTACACATGATGTGGTTTATTAAAGAAGAGTCGACTTACACCCATTTGAACTTCCACTTGAGTAAGATATGCTCATTGGTTTTCCTTGATTCGACTGAGAAGTCAGTTTCAATTTGGCGAAGCTTGGAAGAATTTATAATACTATCAAAATTAGTATGTATATTGTATAGACACATGACTATAATGATGAGAATCTACCTCGTGGTAAGTTGAGAAATTTAACTATTTTAAAAGGTTACAAATTGTCGAAAATGAAAAGCACTATAATTGAAAGTTTTCAAAGTTTCAAGAGATGATGATGAGTGCCTTGAAATTTTTTGCATCACATAAAATCAGATGCTTTCATGGCCTAGTTCAAGACTAACAAATTAGACATGCATTATTTCACAAGGACTTAGAATTTCTCCTCTAGAAGCACTAACTAATAGGTACATGTTTAGAAAGGGAGTGTATTTTGATGATATGGCTTCCAAAATAACGAACTATTGTTATGCATCTTCCTAATATCCAATAAGTTAATGAGTGATCAACTTTGAGTCAGTCGATGAAGAGTCATTCAAATTAGCTGATTTGATTGATTTAGTTAATGAAACCAAATTCAACCCCAACTATTTAACCTTGAATCGACATGTAGAGCCAATTATCAAAAACGAAAAATGAAAAATGAATGCATTCTTCACTCATATTCAACATTGAATGGAACTAGATCAATACTATATGGAGTCTGTATAAATATATTATATAAAGGAGAATTTTCCAATTGAGTTTGTAGTTTATTGATTCATTTTGAAAATAAACATTTTGTCACTAACATTAAATATTCACCTAGTTTTATTGCAAATTTAGAAGTCGACGCCTAGCCGACATTTGTGGATTTCTAATCGACAATGAAGCCCTGCATAGAAAAATTTCATTTTTTGTTCTAATGAATCACAAAGAGTCATCCATCTTATAACGCTAAAATTTTAGATTCCAATATCTTGCTAAATAAGTTGGAAAAACCACAACAACAGAAAAAAATAACAACAATAGAGCATCTATTATAGCTAGGTGGACAACTGGATGTGCAACATATACATATTTTTGAAGCATTAGAATATAGAGTACATGCAACAAAAAATATGGAGAAATAATATTTATTAACTAATTTTGTAGCAGAGAATTCAAGAATAGGAAACCAAGTGAGAAAAACACACAAAGAGTTGAATGACCAAGATAATGACAACAAAAAAAGAATGTATGGATTGAGCCCCCGACTATGAAGATTGCAGAATTGTTCTTGGATTATGACATAAGTAAATGGGAATATGGTGATATGCATATGATTCACTTATTTTATGTTCTAATGAAAGGCCCCCGAGAGGAATAGTCACGTGTTGGACTCATCTGTAGAGAGAGCGAAAATGGTGCCCCCATATTGGAGAGGAGTTGTCTGACAGTTCCTGGTTGGAGTAGTAGTCCATAAGGTAGATATATTGCAAAAAATGTGAAATATTGAAATATACAATAAGTGGCCAATAGACAAGTAGAATTCATAGTAAGCCTCATACACATGCATCTCACTATCCAGTTGGTGACTAAGTTACCTATGCATACTAGTATGCATAATTGATGTACAATATGGATACTTCTACAAGAAGTAGATATCTAAGACATGTTTCATCCTTGTTCCAGACGAGGAAGGAATTGAGGGTGGGGGAGATGTTTTATGGGCCTCTTAGGCATATCCTGGTCATCTTACATAACATACAAAGTAAATGTGAGTAACAATTAATAAATATGTAAAGTAATGTAAATCAAGGGTTGGTTGAGAGAGAGTAACCCCACTCCAACCATATCATCTATGCATAAATATAAATAAATTCTAATATAAAATTGGTTGGAATTCCATCCCAAATTTTTTTCTTCTTGTGTATGTGTGTTCATGTTGTTTCCAAGATGTAGCCTTCTTGTACATTGTAAGTTAGGCTTACAACTGTGCATCAGGATTTTCTCCCCACTAAGGAGAGAAGATAGTCCTTGAATAAATGTAACCCCAATCTCCTTTCAATCCCTCTGTATATTATTACCTTAATCTATCTTTCGAGACTTATTCATATTTTAATTTATTATGTTTACTTCCAAAAATACCCTAATTCAACATCCTTATAAACAATATCCACATCATGGGATTGAACTATCAATTCATAATGGTGGACTAACATTCTCAATCTCTTGCTTATGAAACCCAATCCCCCAAATAAATCCTCCCCTTACAGGGTATATTATTGCTCATTCAAACCAAGCTGCAAGGTTTATCACTGGAAACTTCTAAGAAAACCTTACTGCTACAAACATCATGCACCAAAGACTCCTCACCCCAATGTTTATTACTAGTCCTCTTATCAAACTTTGTTTCCTTGTCATAAGTGCCCTCCACAATAACCAACAATCCTCCAAATGCACCTCCCTTAATCCTTTTCTAACAAGATCCACTTAGATATCTTGGACTCCCTTCTTACATAGTTTTATTTAGCTCATTCAAATCCCCATATATCCATATATATATATATATATATATATATATATATATATATATATATATATATATATATATATTGCGGGGGGGGGGGGGTGGTGTTATGTCACAACCACGAGGGATTTGAACCAGTGACCTTTTTTGCATGTAGTGCCTTAATAGAACACCCATTAACTGTCAATCCAAAGCCCCATGCACTCAAATCCCCCTGATGTTATCAATAATACATGGGATCATTTTGACACCGCTTCATGGTTTGAATTATTAGATTGCACAAAACTAAAATAATCATGAGAAAATTTGATTGGTTGAAGGATGAAAAGTACATATTTATCTGGGTTAGCTAAAAATTTAAACTTACATTTCACCATTCATAAATGAAGGCATATATTAAGGCAATAACTCATAATAACAAGAGACACTTAGAATGTATATATATATATATATATATATATATATATATATATATATATATATATATATATATATATATATATATATATATTACTGATATAAATACCAAAAATCAAACATACTAATTATTCATGAATGCCAATTCCATTATGAAGACAATACCAATTGCACTACTTCAAATTGTCATCAAGTTGGAGATATAGTCATATGAAAGAGATAAAAATATAAAATCAATTTCAAGTTCTTTTCTAAATCTTTTAAGGCCTCAAAAAAACAAAATGAGGTGTTAGTTAAAAAAATTTAAAACCACAAATCTCATGATAAGTAAAATTGTTATTTGAATATTAATTTGATATTTTTATTGTTAATATATATATATTATGTCAAAATTAATATATTAACATAAAATTATTACAATATTGTAGATGAGTCTTTCAGATTAATCACATCATTGGATTGGTGTTGACGTTTCGAACCAACTATTGTGGTTCATCCTCAGGACAAAGTTGAGAAAAATAAATCTCATAAGTGATATAAATAGTGGAGATGCATCAAGTTCCAAATATGACCATTAGAAGATAATGAGTATTTTAGTTTAAAAATGGACCATTTGTAAAAAATCAGGTTAATAATAATACTAAAATAATTAACAAGTTATGAAATATGAATTATAGACGTTATAAAGTCAAGGAAGAATAAAGAAAGGATTAAATAAAAAAAAAATCACATTATGCATCTACTCCTATTTAACCATATGGTCAAAAGGAATAAATTGTTAGTTAATAAATTATATATTAAGATAATTAGTTAATTAAGAAATATGAATTAAGAATAATCATTATAAAAAATTGGAATAAGTTCTTAATAAAAATATAATCATATTATACATCTACTCATATTCAACAATATAGGTGAAAGAATTTAAAAAATAAATTATTAGAATAAATAAATAAATCAATAAATTATATATATATGTGTGTGTGTGTGTGTGTGTGTGTGTGTGTGTGTGTGTGTGTGTGTGTGTGTGTGTTAGCTATTAATAATACTATTAATAATAACAAATATAAAATAAGAATTGAAAGTATACGCACAAAATCCAAACCAAAACGAGACATCAAGAAGATAGGGCTAAAATCCAACTTCTACTTAACTTCCAACCATCATCCCTATTGAGATTATTCACATGCTTTTCTTAGTTTCAATGGCTTCCCATAACTTCCTATGATGAAAATGATCCATCCTGGCGATCACATGAGACTCCTCAATGTAGATATGGTGCTTAGTTTTCTCTGCATGATCAACTATGTTTGATGAACATGAACACATGTGTCTAATGACTGTGACATGCTCTTGAGTTTACTGATTAGTGGAGAGACTAGTTTCCCCAATATAGGGAATACCACATAAGAAAGGAATTGAATAAAACCCTTTCATGTCTTTAGGGTCAACATGGTCCTTAACAGATCTGAGAGAACTTCTGATGGTGTTAAGGAGGTTGAAATTATCTTAGACATTATGATTTTTAAGAATATGAGAAATTCTATCAGTGGTCCCCTCGACGGAAGGAATTTTGACCATGGAAACCAGATCATTGAAAGCTTTCTTATTCTCAGGTACTACACTTTCTCTACGAAAATATCTAAGACCCTAATGTTTCCTATAGCTATTATTGACAAAAACATTCAACAGGTGGGATTTTTATTCCTCTAGGTGATTGACATATGAAATTATCAGAATGGGTCTCCATAATGTTAAGAACTCTGAATTTTTGAGCTGGAAAATTATGAGAGTTAGCATGAACATATTGTTCCATGTGATTTTTTTTACGAAAAAATTGGTGTGATATGGAGCCATATTCCAATCTAGAAAGAAGGACATCAAGGAACGAAAGGAAACCATAAACCTCAACTTTCATGGTGAATTTAATGGAGTCAGATTGGGAGTTAATATGGTGGAGGAACATATCTAGTTTCTTGTGCCCATGGGGCCAAGCGACACAAGTATCATCAATAAACCTATTGCAATGCTTGGGCCATAACTAAGAAGAGGCCAAATATTTGGTCTCAAAATATTCCATTAATAAGTTAGCAACAATATGAGAGAGTGGGGATCCCATAGCAACATCGCATGTTTTCTCATAAAATTCTGCCTGGAAGCAAAAGAAGGTAGAGGTCAGGAAAAGGCGAACCAATTTGGTAGTGTCATCATCGGTAATAATATTTGTGACACTAATGGCCTCATTAATAGGGATTTTAGTTTACAAAGACACAACAAAAATCTAACCAACAAATCACTAGGATCGAGCTTCAAAACTTTTAATTCCTGAACAAGAGAAGCTGAGTCTTTTACAAAGGACTCAATCTGACCAACTTTAGGTTTGAGCTTTTGGGAAAGGAATTTAGCAAGAAGATAAGTAGTCCCACCTATTGTGTTGACAATAGGTCTTAGAGGGGTCCCATATTTATGAATCTTAGGAAGCCCATATATTCTAGGGGTAAGGGGGTTACTCTCAATAATTTTTTTTCTAATTGGGTTAAGAGTGAGATTGGAATTTATGGCACAAACAACCTCCTTAGAAACTTTATTAATTGGGTTCTTATTGAGTTTCTTGTAACTCCCGATATTAAGAAGATGGTCTAACATCTTACTATTATAGTCATATTTTTCAAGAATAACAACGACACCATGTTTATCGGCTTTGAGAATGATAATGTCAGGGTTATATTTTAACTTGAATTAAGGGCAAGGAAATCATCCTTTCTAATGTTACTCTTGGGAGGTTTAACTTTCCTAAGGATTGTGGAACAATCATGTCTAATAGCCTCCTTAGTATTGTCACGAAGGTTCCTGATCCCCTATTCAATGTTACAAATAATATAATTTATGGGAATTTTTCTAGGAGCCAAAGAAAAATTCAACCCTTTTTTTAGGATGCGATAAACATGAGGATCAAAATTACTATGAGATAAATTAACAATGGTTTTAAGAGAGGAATGTGCGTTAATGTTATTATTATTATTATTATTATTAAAAACCTCATCATCATTATTATTATTAAAAAAAACAACATCATCGCTATTAATAATAATAATAATAATAAAATCAATATTATTATTATTATTAAAAACATTATAATAAATATTTTATATAATATATTGTTAATGTTATCAAATACATTATTCTTCCCAAGGGAATGAAGGTCAAGGTTTTGTAAATGAGGGTCGGGGGGATACGTATTGGAGTCAACGAGTGGAGAGTCAAACAGATCGGTGAACAAACTTGGGGAAAGAATAAAACGGGAGGAGGGTGAGGGGTGGAATGAGTTAAGGGTGATTGGGAAAGAATTAGGGATATGGGCAAGGTGAGATCCGAGCAAAAGATCAGATAGGAACTAGCATGAGAAGTCATAGGAGAGGGAGGGTGAACGAGGCGAAATGGAAAGAGATTCAAGCTTGGAAGGGCTACTAACAGAGGAGCCACAAAAGGGCGAAAACACAGGGACTAAATAGGAATGTCGATCGCAGGAGGAATGTGAGGAATCTTGGGGGCAGTTACTAATATTTGATATCTGAAAAGAAATATTAGAAGCCATGATTGAATAATCAACAACCCTGATCGAATGGGAATCACCATGAGTCAATATGCCATTATCAATATTGAGATGGGGGCAGCTGGAATCCATGATTTTAGGCGCGAGCTCAGACTGATAGAAATGATCAACGAATGTTGAACCTAGGTCTCTGACCCAAGCATTGAGAGAAAATATTTTATTTCTTTCAATCTTGCGAGAGAAGGATACCGACGAGGCTGACTTACCGAGGAGTTGAGAATCCTCATTCTTGACTCTCGTAGAATATGATGACCTAACCGACACATTGAAAGACCAGGAAAGGAGGTTTCTAACCGCCGAGACAAGAGAGGAAATTAGACTACTTCCAATCCTATGAGATGATGAGACATTAGAGAAATTTTGAGGTCTAAAATGGGCCTCCTAAGAAAAATGTATAAACAAAATAAACTTTATAAGAACAAATAAGATTGAAGATGATGATGTTAACTATGGGGGATGATTCACCATTTTTGGGGTAAAAAGATAAAACGATTAAAAATTAATAAAATAATAAAACTATTTTTTCAAATTATATTTTCAACTTATCTCCCTAAGGTTTTACACAAATCTCAAGCGAGAGTACTTGTTGGTTGCAAAATTTGATTCCTCATCCAAGGAGTACCCATGTTGCATACTTTCAATGGACCCATTTTTCATATAGCAGGGTATATCGAAAGTATGAAACATGGGTACTCCTTGGATGAGAAATCAAATTACACATCCAAAAAGCGTTCCTGCTCGAAATTTGAGTAAACCTATAGGGAGATAAGTTGAAAATACGAGTTGAAAAAGTAGTTTTTTATTTTTTCCATCTAAAATTTGATAATGTGATATAATCTTATTTTATTATTTCCACTATTATTTTATAATTTCCTTAGGAGACCCATTTTAGACCTTAAAATTCCCCTAATTTTAATGGGGCTGAATCCTTGTGGAAGCGATATTCCATGCTCTATAGTCTAAGAAATTTAGAAGACTGTTTTTCCTTTGATGATTCTTCAAGATGAGCAATTTTCAATGAAGTGAACCCATCGATTACTCTCTATAGATCATCTGAAATTCCATTTGAGAGATCAATGTGAAGGAAAAATAACTTACGCGATAAAAAGTCCAGATCGTTTCTTATTTTGTTAATTTCAGACCTAAGAAAAACCAACCCCAGCCTTAAAAATAAAAGCGAATGAGTAATACGGGAAAAAAATAGAACTATAGATGCATCCCTGCAATGCTTAAGAAATGTTATATCTCTTTTCTCAAGAGAACTTTTGATGGTGTTAAGGGGGTTGAAAGTAGCTTGAAGATTATGTTTTTTGAAGAATATGAGAAATTCTATCTAGGGGACCACTATTAGAATTTCTCATATTCTTAAAAATAATATTTTTTGAGCTACTTTCAACCCCCTTAACACCATCAGAAGTTCTTTAAGATATGATAAGGACCCTTTTGACCCTAAATACATGAAAGGGGTTTATTCAATTCCTTGGTCATGTGGTATTCCCTATATTGGGGAAATTGGTCACTCCATTAATCAACGAATTCAAGAGCATGCTAGAGATATTAGACATAGAATTTCCTACTCCTCAACCATAGATGAGCATGCAAAGAAAACTAAGCACCATATCTATATTGAGGAGTCTCATGTGATCTCCAGGGTGGATAATTTTCATCATATGAAGTTACGAGAAGCCATTAAAATTGAAAAACATGCAAAGAATATCAACATGGATGATGATTGGACGTTAAGTAGTAGTTGGATTCTAGCCCTATCTTCTTGATGTCTCATTTTGATTTGGGTTTTGTGCTTTAATTACTTTCGATTCTTAATTTTTTTGTTTATATATATATATATATATATATAGATATATATATATATTTATTGATTTATTTATTTATTCTAATAGTTTATTTTTAAAATTATTTTGACTATATTGTTTAATATGAATAGATATATAATATCATTATATTTTTATTAAAAACTGATTACACATCTTTATTTTGATTATTCTTAATTCATATTTCTTAACTAACTAATTATCTTAATATTTAATTTATTAAATAACAATTTATTCCTTTCGACCCATTATTCATTATTTTTTATTTAGTTATTTCTTTAAACTTCCTTGATTTTATAACCGCTATAATTCATATTTCATAATTTATTAATTATTTTAATATTATTATTAAATTGATTATTGACTAATGGTTCTTTTTAAAATTAAAATATTAATTATCTTCTAAGGATTATATTTGGAAATTGATGCATCTCCATTATTTATATATTTTATGAGATCTGTTTTTCTCAACTGTCTTGATGATGAACCATATTAGTTGGTTCAACCCTAATCCAATAATGTGATTAATCTGAAAGACTCATCTACAACATTAGTGATCATAGAAGTCTAAAATCAACATTTATTTCAATATGTTTGATATAAAATTGATGATGATAACTATCTTTATTTTAGAAATTGATTATTCATGAAAAAAAATTACATACCGTATTTAAACTCAATATATTTAATAATGGTAACCCATAAATAACACTATTTTAAATATATTTAATAATTGTAACCTATAAATAACACTATGTTAAATATATTTAATAATTGTAACCTATAAATACTACTATTAATTATACACATGTACATATATTTTGCTTGTAGATATAAAAGATTTATTAAATTGAGTAATTTTCAAGCGCAGTTTTTTGGAAAGTTTTTTTTTTTTTTCCTAATCTAACTTTTCTAGAATTTGGCAATGATTCATTGAAATAACAAGTTATGACATGTGAACTCACAATCCAAGTGCCTCAGGGGTTTTTGAGGGTGTTGAACATCGAAATGCCCAGGAGTTTTTGAAGGTGTTGAACATATATACAGTAAAAAAAATCAAATTTAAACAACACAAATCAATATTTGGTCACAAATCGGCCAAACACTCTATAAAATCACACTTAAAAATAACTCTTATTAAATAATAATTACATATAATTCATTAAATAACATTGCAAAATAATCTATTATAACTCTTATTAAATAATAATTACATATTGAATTCATTAAATAACATTGCAAAATAATCTATTACCAATAAATTCACATACACAGATTTATTTGATATCTTTTTTTATATCAAGTGGTTTTAGAATTTTTTGAACAATTCTTTAGTATGTTTGTGAGTAGTTTACGGAATGAAATTATTTAATATAATTGTAGATGATTGTGACATGATATCAAGAAAGAATCATGTTACTATTAGTATATCTAAAACAATCAAGTGAAATTTGGAAGATCTTTAAGGGTCCTTATATTGCTAGAAACATAATTATTGTAAATGATTAAACGGAAAATATATTTATAATGATGAAGGGTACTATGCATTTTTATAAAAAGTTATAATTATAAAGTTGTGAATAACACATGATTTTTAGATCATTCGCTGTCATGCTTGCTAATGGAATGCAAATTTATTTTTAAAACTTAAAAATATGATGTATTTAATAATTTTTAATCTCAAAACAATAACTTTTTATATAGTTAATAAAATTTTCAATTATGATAGTGTTTCTATATGTTTATAACTTAGTGGTACTTTTTCCACTAAGTATTTTTATTTAAAATAAAAATTAAATAAAAAAATGGTAAATACATGGTAAATGCTAATTTTCAATTATGATTATAGAAATTCATGATATGATATCGGAATGCAATGTACTATTTTAAATATGGCTCAATTTCTTATAAAGTTTTACATTAAATAAATTATATTTTTGAATTTATAAATTGATTAAATTTCAAAAATCACTAGAATTATGAAATTTGAGCCATTAAAATTTGTAATTTAAGAAATTTTTATTATATTATCGATAAAATTCATTTAAAAAAAAACAAACATATTGAAAAAGTTCAAAAATGTAAAATATTTAGATTACACTAATTGTTAAGCTTATAAACATATATATTTTGCAATAAAATTTTTAGAATTTTAATTTAATTATCAATAATTATTTGGTGGATGGTAGGGACTTAATCTCTATAGAATATCAATGAGATAATTTTATTAATAATCAGAACAAAGGGTTGAGATTTATCTCAAAAGTAGTTATGACATTTTTGTTTTTCAATTTAATTAAAAAAGATATTACGTGTACAAGCGTCATTGAACTCTTATTGTTTACTGTTGCTTTACTATGTTTTTTTTGTTATATGATTTTTAAATGTATATATATTTAACTTAGATATTAATTATTTTATAATTAATAATATAATAAAAATAATTTTTAATAAAGTTATAATTTAGTTAATTATTATTTCCCCAATGGGGGTGTGCACAGAGACTGAAATTGTGGTCTTCGGGGATGATCCCACCACCCTGCCAACCTAAGGTGCATTAAAGAGAAAGGGGTACCACTCGCCCTCGACATTCATTCACTTGCATTCTCATAAATGGCTTTAAATATGTATGGAGGTTTGATGAAGTTGGCCTTATTCCTGGTTGTTCTGGTAGGCATGAGGTCGAAGAGCCGACCTCCTTGATGCTAGTATTTTTTCTTGGCCCTGGTGCAGAGATATTTTTGTGTGTCTGTGTGCTTGGTTCTAGTGCCGAGAGGCTTGGTTTTTGTCTAGAGCTGGAGAAGTGGAGGTGGGCGAGAGGTGCATTTGATGTTCGAACTAGAGACTAGTAGAGGAAGTTGACGAATGTTACCCTCTCTCAGTGCAGGCATGACTACACTAGTTTCATCTCTCCCATATTTTCTTGGTTTTCTTGTTATTATTCCTGGTTATATTAGTCCCATCTCTGTCAATTTTCTAGTTAATCCTGTTGTGCTTAGGTTTGAGGCATATTTGGAGAAAATTGGTCATTTTTTTTCTTTTCTTAGCCTACTTTATGTTTAAACCAGCCCAAACTCTACTACTATTCATGTCTGTTCTATCTAAGTTGTTTCTAGTAGCATCGCCCTGTTGGTTCAGTTTAATAGGGTATAAGTTGGAATGTCTTATCTTTGGACTTATCTGTGATTTTTTCTTTGTCCAAATTCCTAGGTTGTTCTAGCTCTCAAGGGGGGAGGAGCTCATTACCCATGAAAGTTGGATAATTTTGGTTTGTCTCTTGGTTTATGTTGGTGAAAATTGTGTTGAAACAAATCTAGTCACAAGGCCTATTTGTATACTGCTACTGTTCTTTTTTCAGGGGGCCATTCTTGGTGGTATTTTAGTTGTGGTCACTCATTGGACATATAGAGTTTCAAACCTTCCTAACTTGTCATGCCTCTTAGGAAACACATGTGATGTAGGAGGGGTGATGGCGAGAACAACTTGTAGGGACAACATGGGGTACAAATTTTTCCCAGGACTCGGTTGTGACATATTTTAATACGGTCTTGCCTAAGACTCGACATGAAATAAAAAAAATGGAAACTAAGACAAATGCCAAGAAGAAATCCCACTCTGAATCTGAGATATTTGATGAGGTATCATGTTGGGTTCTCGACCTTGGTCACACCAGGAGATGAATAAAGAAATACCTCAATTATGTAGTGTTACACTGGCAGATGAAGACCCTGCTTGGCATGGTATTGAAAGATAAACAAGCAGAAATGTACAATGTTTTCGTTACACTAGAGGATATTTGTTAGGTCCCTATAATACTAGTGTAGCTCATTATTGTTATTGTTAGTTTAGCCCCATTACTGTTATTGTTGTGCCCATGTAGTCCCCATATTGTTATTATTGTGCCACATAGGTGTAGCCCCATTATTGTTATTGTTGTGCCCATGTGGTCCCCATATTGTTATATTGTAACCCCTTAGACTCCTATATATAAAAGGTAGGTTTTATCATTTGTAAAATCCAAGAATTTTTTATTTATGTAATGTAAAGGAGGTTTCCCCTTCGAAGAGGCTAATTTATAAGTCATTGATATATATTTTCTTCTATTTTCTGAGTTGGTTTCATAACATTTGGTATTAGGGCTTGGGATTCTAGGGTTTCAATTCTTCAAACAGGTCATATTGGAATATTTGCTATGAATTTTTTTCTACGAGGCTTTAGAAGAGGAAATATTTACCACGTGGAGTAGAAATTGTGGTGAAATTAGTGTAAAAAATTTAGATCTTGGTTCACTATATTTTCGGATTTCTGATCCAAGGAAGTTAGGGTTTTTGCATGCTCCAAAATTCAGTCTCAAACAAGTGACCTAGGAAGAATTTTCATAACTTTCATTTTAGACATTGGAGTTGAATTCTGTAAAAAGTGACACAAAGTGCACAAACTATAGTTTTTATTGTAGCTATTTTAGAGTCGAAGGTCGAAACAATGGCACGTGTCACTCCGTACATGTTCACTCTGTTGAACTAGTCTATAATCAGGCTACTGTGGGAGATCAGACATAAATTTATCTTGAAGAATTCAAATTAGGTCTTACCTGTGGTATTGGAAAGAAGATTTAGAGGGCTACTACAGGACCAAATTTCAAATCTCGGGGATCTAAAATCACATAAATACATCAGGTTCAATATCAAACTCCTCAAAAGAAATATAAAATGTGTGTATTGTTTTTTTTTTAATTGCATAATTTTTGCTTGAAAAATCAGTTTGATGCGATTCCAATGGCATATTGAAGCACATATATCAATATTGAGTTATAAAATTCCTCCCAAAAAGAGTTCCAAACCCATTAAGCCCTCATAAAGCTCTACTATGACACAGGAAGTGGAAGAATTGCAACATGATATCTCAAAATTACATGATGAAGTGCAACAAATTTTGCTCTCACATAGAACAAACAAAAATTAACTAAAAGGTGACATGGATGGTTTAAAAATAGAAATGGAAGCTAAGATGGATAGTTTGAATAATGGCATGAATGGCATGGAATATACGATCAATGGTATAGAATCAAAATTGAAAGGAAAAATAGAATATTTGAAGAAATACATGGAAGGTTTGAAGGAAGGTTTGACAAAGTTGCTACAATAAAAGCTTCCTAATGGCGAAAATGTAGTAGAGGAAACTCATGATGAGAAAAAAATAAATGTTAATCAAGATTTAATAGACTCTAACATTGGATTTAATATCCACCATATTCCAAAGATCAATATGAGGAAGTTTGATGGCAACGATCCCGTAACATGGATACTACAGATGGAGCAATATTTTGATATCCATAATGTGCAAAACACATAAAAGGTACAGATTGAAACTTTATATTTAGAGCTTCATGTATCTTCATGTATCTTCCAGTTTTCCATGTTTCATGCTTAAATAAGGTTATAGGTGACAAGCTCCTAGTTCAAACAATATTTCTAGCACTTGACGAGGAAGGAAAAATCATATTGGAACCTGAAGCAATCACGGAAACAAGAAATCGATAGCTATGAAATCGATCAATTTCAAAGTATCTCATCAAGTGGAAGAACTTACCCGCTGAATATTCAACATGGGAGGATGAGAATTTTATACACAAGCATCTACAAATACTCAAGCATTGAGGACAACACTTGTTTTAAGGAGAGGGGAATGTTAGGTCCCTATAAGACTAGTGTAGCCCCTTATTGTTATTATTAGTGTAGCCCCATTATTGTTATTTTTGTGCCCATGTGGTCCCCATATTGTTATATTGTTGTTGAAAAATCAACAAGAAATGTTTGTCTAATTTAATTTTCCCTTAATTAAATTAGACAATAAAACATATCTTATCTCTTAATCACTTGTAACGGTTAACTGAGTGTGATAAAATCAGTTAGCCCATTAATTTCAAGTTGAGGGTGGTTGTTTAGGCATGCAGAGTGATTATATTAGTTATGGAGTTCGAATTGCAGTTAGTGCATTAGTTTAATGCATGAGAAATAAGTTAACTCAATTAATTGAGTTAAAGTCAGTTGAACTAGCTGTAATTGTTTGTTGCACTAGTGAAAGGTCAAGTGAATTAAATCAGATTTAATTCACAAGCAGTGATCTGCCATGCAACTGATAATTTACTATTAATAGTTGCATGCATGTTAGTTCCAGTGGAGACCAAGTTGAGACAAAGGTTAAAGGGATGTTAAATATCAGTTGTATCATTAGTAGGCTTCTTGCAGGTAGTAAGACAACCATAGGATTTCCCATGAGAATTGCGCAATTTTGGAAGGTTGAATGTCCTAAAGAATAGGGATTGCATTCCACATGAATTGCACAAGCAAGGTAGACTGATTAGAGGCGGGAAATTGGCTAAGTGTTGGTTGATTTTGTCTAGATCACTGTGAGATAGTTGTGAGAGTGCATGAGACTCTTGTGAGAAGAGTGCATTATAATTGTTTTATGATTCCTTGGTGAATATACAATAGAAGATAAAGGGGTTTTGAGCAGCAAGTGTTCCCCGGGAAACTATCTGTGTTGTGGTTTGATTTGATTCTTTCTTTACTTTTTGTGATTGGCGATTGTGTTTATTTCCGCAATTGATTTGTAGAAGGATTCAATATCTTGCTTTAGTATATCGCATGATCGGATTGAATCCATTGATATACGTATTGTTTGTATAATTTCTACAATTGTGACCCCTTAGAATCCTATGTATAGAAGGTAGGTTTTGTCATTTTTATCATCCAATAATTGTTCATTTATGTAATGTAAAGGAGGTTGCCTGATGCAGGAGAATTCTTCGAAACTTATACATCCATAGACCACACACTAACCCCACCATCCTTACTTCTAGTGTCTTTCCACTATCCATTCTTATCCTAGCATAGTACCAATCACACTACTTTCACTTCATTGATGTACCCGTCAACATTACATGTCCATAACATAAACATATGCATAGTACAATCATATAATATCAATTCATGTCCACATGATACTAACCTCATAGATGTGTGAGGGTTACTCTTCCCACTTGATTCCTCATAAGACCAATAGCCTCTTCATTCCATTCACCTGCATAAGAAATCATTCCTCCAAAAGTATGATCCTTGAAAACCCTGTCAAATAGTGACATAAATACATAGATACATAAACATATATATAATCATTAGCATAAAACAATGATGATCCTTTAAAATAATGACATACATACACATATATACATATAAACATTAGCATTAAAAAATAATGATCCATGAAGACCCTATCAGACACGACATACATACATACATATATATATGTATGCACATAAAAATCAACATAATCATGATCACAACACAATTGCTAGATATCATAAGGTCTAGGTTAAGAGAACTTCCTTTATTCATGCACAACATGCACAACGTTGAGAACAATAGTTCCCAACATAGACAAGGAATCTAACACCTCAGATCCATTCACTTTACCTTTCGTGTTACCTTTCTCGCGACTGTTCTACCACTTTCCATTTACCTCAGTGGACCCAACCAATCCAACTGGTTTTCATATTCTTAGCTTCAACTGCCCTTATACATGCATTGGGATTCATCCAAGTCTTTCATTACTTGTTGGGTACCACAAAGCATCTCCTCAAGATCCATCAAATTTCTCTTCCAAACCAATTACCGATACTCAAAGCATAAAATACAAGGACAAGGACAAGAAACAACAAGAAGAAAACCATGAAAACCAATAACAATAAGACACCACAATCAAAGTGGCATAACTATGCACTAGACATAAACAACCTACAAATCAAGCACAAACGAATCACAAAAGACCAAAAGCACAAAAATATCAACAAACACCAAGAGTCAATCCCCATGGCTTTCCAGTGCTTCTAAGGGAAATCTCAACATGATCCTTCTTTAAGATTCCATGACAATCTCTTTTGCCATGCAATCCCCTACATCATAATTCCATAACACATAATTGTTAGTGCATAAGTGAACATAACAATACACCGGTTACCTTATGTTGTTGTGCCAATCACATTGCCTTGTAATTGAACACAACCATGCCATATCTCAAGGGACTCCAATTCCCTTGATGGATCCAACTATAAATAGAAACTAGCTATTATACCTTTCAAATACATGTTCATGAATCTAGCACATATCCACCTAATGTCAAACAAAATCAAGGTTAATAAAACTTATTGTTTCCATGGAAAAGCCCAAGGAATTCTTACCCAATTCCTTTCTTTTACTATTTACTTTGCTATAATTGAGTCTTACTACATGCTATCATATCACCCGACTATTAGTTATATAAAAAAATCAATGGTTACCTTGCCATTATAATACCAAACATGTTTCCCGACAACTGTTCACACATTTCGATCACATGTTCCAAATATCAATACATCATACCTATTAACTAAAATCAACCTTAACGAGACTAAAAAATGTATCATAATCAACTAACAGTCATAAGACATATTTCTACAAATATCACCTACTTATACTCAAGTACACATCAGCTATTTCAACACATACGTGTTATTATAACCATCTCAAAACAATATCATTCCTTCGCACAATATTATAGATACAAACTCATATCATACAACTAATAAAACATTCAAAAAACAGATAGATGACATAATAAACACCAAACACTCAAATACCAAATATACGACATAATCAAATATTAAAGCACCAAGTATACAACATAAGCAAACTCATACCTAAATGCATCTCAGGGGAGGACATCTTGTTTGTGAAATCAATCTAGTTAGCACGATATAACAAGAAGTCAGCTCAAACACAAATAATATCATGATATCCATAACAGTAACTAACTAACATGTTCACATCATAAGCTCATAAAAAATTGTCATTCATGCATAACAATCACAGATGCACAGTCAACCTATATTAGTATGACATAATATCAAAAATATGTCTACTCATACGTAAATGTCATAACCCTAGCCAGTTGCCTAAGCCAATCCAATTTAGCATGATACATATAACATCAAAATATTAATGTTATAACCTTAATCATCAAGTTAACTAAAATATAACAACAATAAGTTAAACATATAGCATATTCATCGAGTTAACTAACATAAAACAACAACAACAATGCATATAACAACAAGTTACTATCATTCATGACTATTCGACACATGTACATATGATCACACTAATTAGCTAACATCTATCATACATGTAACCATAACAACAATAAAATGAAAAGTATATAAGTAACCCTAATTCTTATAACAACCATTAACCACATACCCATACGCCAGAAATTATACAACATGCATGTATATCTTGGATTCACCGAATCTAACAATGTACTAAATTTAAATACTAAATCGCTTCTACAAATATTTTGCAGAATTAAAAACATAATCGCTAATCACATGAACATGAAGAAAGATCAATCATACACAACACAAATAATTTCCCAAGGAAAGCTTACAGCTAAAAACCCCACTATCTTCTATTGTATATTGAGCATGGATCATGAAACAATTACATACAAAAATATTCTCACAAGAACCCTCCAGTACTCAGCTATAATTAACATAATGAAAGCAGTTTTACTTGGGGTAAAACTAGTCTTACATGGTGTACTTGGGTCCATCTAATGATGAAGAGTTAGATGACCAAAAAATGGTGTAACAATAGGAATTATTTCCTGCCTTGACTACGCAAGTATAATGGGAACCCTAGTGGGTGTCTATCTACATGTGTGCAAGCAGATAATTCTACAACTGATAGTCAACTTCCCTTTCACCTAGAACTCAACCAGGTCTCCACTAGATCTGACATGCATGCAGCTAATAATAGTAAATCCTCAATTGCATGTGAGATCACTGATTATGAATTAATTAATATTTAATTCACTGGATATCTCACTAGTGTATCTTCAGTTACAACTAGCACAACTGAGTTTAACTCACTTAACTGAGTTAAACTATTTACAACTTGCACCAACTCATGCACCACTGCACTTTGAACTCCATTACAACTATAATTACTCTGCATGTCCCACCAACCAACCTCTAACTCGAAATCCACTAGCTAACTTAATTTATCACTTTTAGTTAACTCATTCAAGTCCACATTGAGAATATATTATAGTTTAATGTCCATATTAATTAAGGTATAACCAAAATATACATGCACCCAAAAATAGCATTGTGGGCGCCACCCTAGTCTGGGTGCTTAATGAAACTAGGTGCTAAATGAAACCAGATGCTTAATGCACTAGGCGTGGGTGTTGAATCTTCTTATTGAATATCAACCCTCCCTCTCAATAAGAAAGGGATTATCCTTCACCCTAATCCTGTCTCTATGGTATTCGAATTTGCTCCTCATGAGCGCTTTCGTCAGAATATCTGCATCTTGATCTTCCATGGGAATGTATTGTAGTAACATGATCCTTCTCTACACACAATATCTGAGATGATGGTACTGGATATCTATATGCTTGGACCTATCATGAAACACAAGATTAATCGACAGTTCAATGCAACTCTGATTATCGCAATGAATCATTGTCGGATCCATCTGAGAACCAAACAAACCAACCAAGATCTTTCTCATACAGATAGCCTCACATGCATCTTGACTTGTTATCATGTATTCCGCTTCTACTGAAATGAGTGCCACAGATCGTTGTTTCCTGTTGTACCAAGAAACTGTTGTCAATCCAATATTGCTAAAGATCCCCCCTTATGTGCTCTTTCTGTCTAATGGACTGCCAGCCCAATCTGCATCCGTGAAGCCATGCAGCTTCACTCCATCTGTTCGTTTGTACCATAGACCATACTCTGATGTGCCCCTCAGGTATCTCAGGACATGCTTTCCCGCCTTCCAAAAGAGCTTGGTAGGCTTAACCATAGCTTGACTCAGCTGATTAACTGTGTAGAAAATGTCTGGTCTTGTGTACATTAGATACATTAGTGAACCCACTAACTGTTAGTAGACAGTAGCATCCACTGCCTCTCCAGAAGTAGCATCCTCTTTCCTCCAATTTCCTCGAAGAGGAGTATCCATGGGTTTGCATCTCTCCATGTTAAACTTACCCAGTATCTCCTTTGCATACTTTCCTTGAGACACAAAAATTTCACCATCCCGTTACCATATTTCCAATCCAAGGAAATAATGAAGGACTCCCATGTCCTTCATTTCGAACTCCCTTGCAAGATCCTCCTTGCATGAGTGTATCAGCTGCTCATCACCAATTAAAATTAGATCATCAACATAAAGAACAATGATCAATATCTTACCCTCAACCACAATCTGGTACAGGTTTGCATCTGCTTCACTTTTTGTGAAGCCAAGTCCGGTGAAATAGTTGTATATCCGAGTGTACCAAGCACGGGGTGCTTTCTTCAGCCCATACAATGCTCTTTTGAGCCTGCACACATGCAACTCACTATTTAAGATCTCGAAACCTTCAGGCTGCTCTATGTACACCTCTTCCTCAATGATCCCATTGAGAAACGCAGTTCTCACATCCATCTGATGAATGTGCCAGCCCATCTGTGCTGAGATTGGAAGGATGGATATTATGGAGGAGTACCTTGCAACAGGTGCAAAAGTATCATCATAGTCTATCCCCTCGATCTATGAGAATCCCCGGGCCACAAATTTGGCCCTGTATTTCTCCACACTCCCATCAGCAGCTTTCTTTACCTTGTATATCCATCTCGATCCAACCATTGATTTGTCGACTGGTCTTGGGACTATCTCCCATGCATTGTCCTTGACAATGGAGTCATACTCCTCCACCATTGCATCAACCCAAGTAGGTTGTTTCACTACTTCCTGAAAGGAAGAAGGTTCAGTCACAATACATTTTCTCATAAGAGCCATGTATCAAGTAAATCGATTAGGGGATTGTCTTTGTCTGCGCTGTGAAGTAGGAGCTCCTACATTCTATGTGCATCAAGTCTCAGCCTATCAGCTTCTGTGGTGCGCCTTCTACCATTTCTGATGGGTGGCTCCGCATGAGTTATTTCCTCCAATCCATGAACCTCATCATGTGGTTGATCCACATCTTGAGACTCATTTGTGGGAACCAGCAGTTCCTCCTCTGCATGCAAGTCCAGCTCCCTCTTAAGGAAAAACTGCATGGCTTTCTCCTCATCAAATTTGATATCCCGTCGCACAACAGTCACTCTGTTGTTTGGAAAATACACACAATAATTATGGGGTATTTCAGTGTACCCCATAAAACCCCCAACCTTAGCAGTCGGTTCCAGCTTCTTCTTAGCATCCTTGGTCACATGCACATAAACAGATGAGCCAAAAAACTTAAAGTGTGAAACATCAGGTTTCTTACCAGTGAAAGCCTCTTCAGGTGTACTCATGCCAAGTACTCTATGAGGACAACGGTTTTTCACATGTATCATTGGATTGCATGCTTCCGCCCACAGATTCATCGGTAGGCCTTGATTTTGCAACATCGCTCGTGCTGCACCCACAATAGTTTTTTTCTTCCTCTTCGCAACCCCATTCTGCTGTGGGTTATGAGGTGCTATGATTTCTCTTCGAATTCATTCGTTGCTGTAGAAGTTCTTGAATTCATTAGAGATGTATTCTCCATCTCAGTAGTCGATTCCAGCTTCTTCCTAGCATCCTTGGTCACATGCACATAAACATATCAGCCAAAAATATTAAAGTGTGAAACATTGGATTTATTACCAGTGAAATCCTCTTTAGGTGTACTCATGCCAAGTACTCTATGAGGACAACGGTTTTTCACATGTACCGTTATATTGCATGCTTCTGCCCACAGATGCATCGGTAGGCCTTGATCATGCAACATCGCTCGTGCTGCACCCATAATAGTTTTTTTCTTCCACTGTGCGACACCATTTTGTTGTGGGTTATGAGGTGCTATGAGTTCTCTTCAAATTTATTCTTTGTTGCAGAAGTTCTTGAATTTGTTAGAGATGTATTCTCCACCATTATTTCTCTTAAGAGCCTTCACTTGCTTCCCCGAATTTTTCTCCTCTGGCGCCTTAAACTCACAGAACTTAGAGAATTTTTTATATTTCTTCTACATGAAGAAGATCCAACACTTATGATAAAATTCATTAATAAATATTACATAGTACTTATGATTTGTTGTTGAAGCAACCGAAAAAGGAAAAAAAACATTTGTGTGAACACTCTCAAGGATCCCCGAAGCTCGGTTTTCCTTCTCATGAAAGGTGGCCTTTACATATTTTCCCATAGTACATCCCTTACATGTGTCTGACTGCACAAGTGTACCCCTGGGAATACCAGTAGAAATCTATTGCATGACTTTCAAGGCTCCATGGTGAAGATGGCCCAATCGTCTGTGCCATAATTTGCCCTCATCCCAGCTTACCACTTGATCTGCCTTTCCCATCATTGTTGCGCAACCATCTACCTCTAGCTTGTAGAGATTCTTAACTTGAATCCCTATCCTCTTTTCTTAACCCATTGTTTTATGTCGCAAGAAATATTCTCCATCACTAAAAACAATGTCATAGCCTCTATCCTCCAACATTGCAACTGAGACCAAATTTTTCTTCAAACCTGGTACATGCATCAAATATTTTAATTGAAATGGTTTACATGACATCCTATGAAAGGTAATGGTACCAATCCCGATAGCACTATACCTTCCATCTTCGCCCATCTCAATATGCACAGGAGATCTTTCTCCTCCAAGTCACTGAAAAGTTCCTTATCTCCCGTCATGTGAAAGGAAGCGCCACTATCCAAATACCACATAGATCCCAATGCACTGGACACCATGCATGAAATCAATGAGAATTCAAGATCAAATTGTGAAGCAAGGGCCTCACCAGCTACAGATCCAACAGCCTTCTTGTTCTTCTTCTTTTGTGGACAGTTAGTAGCAAAATTCCCATGTTCATGACAGTGAAAACACTTCACCTTGTACATGTCCTTCTTCTTGCCATTATTGGACTCGGATTTAGAATGGAATTTCTTCCCCTTCCCCTTCCTCGCCTTGGCAGCCAAAGCACATTCCTCCCCATCCTCATTCTTAGATGAAGATCCATCTCTGGTGTTTCGTCTGAACTCCTCCTACACCAAATCTGACCACAGTCGTTCCCAATCTGGAAATTTTTCCCTTCCATTGAAAGATTCTTGATAACTGTGCCAACTCTTAGGAAGTCTTAGGAGAGCCAAGCTCACCAAATCATCATCAGCGAATGTTATTCCCACACTCCCCAGTTCATCCTGACATTAGACAAACTTCATGAGATATTTTGGAATGGTGTCGCCCTTCCATCTGTACCTTCCTAATTTTATCTTTGAGCAAAAATTTCCTATGGTCGTTGTTGCTTTGAAACAGATCTATCAAATCCTTCCACATTGCATATGGTGTGGCTTTCACATGGAGGCTTGAGACAATGTGGTCTCATACTCCCTCCAACAGGATCCTCCTCGCCTTTACCACTTTATTTTTCCATGCATCGGGTTTAGGAACATCTTTGTCAATGAATTCCTTCAACCTATTGTCTTCGAGTACTTGATAAAGAGATCAAGTTTTATGCTAAAAAATGAAATTGCTCGAAACAGGTCCGAACCTGAGCGATCGGGAAGGTCTCGTTGTTGCGATTCCGGTGCCGTGAACGGTTTAAAAAACCAATTTCATATGAGGAAGATATTGCATTCTGTTTGTTTTCCCAAACAGCAAAATTTTGGTGAATGGATGCCCAGTCAGCAGGTATATTCCTGGAATATTCCATTTTTCTCCATAGAGAATAGGATGGCACCACGTGGCTTGTTCTGAGCCGTTGGATGTTGGTGGTACGACTCAATTTGGACCGTTCGATGGTTTTTTATTAACCAATGGTTAAGAGACACGTAGCAAGCCCACAGGCCACCACGTGTCCTCAAAATGGTTGAGTAAAATTTTTATGGAGCTCCAGAAGTTTGAGCAGCCGACCTCCTACTTGAAGCAAGGAGCCTTTACCAACTCACCTATACATTGTGTCTTAACCATATAGGGTCACTGCTTCATTTTATGGGTTATAAGTTTTGCATACGGGGGTTTGGGGAGGCCAGCCCCCCCTCGCATGTGGCCTTGCGCCAGAACCATGGCCTCCACTCCATCTGGCGGCTATTGAAACCATAACCTCGGCGATTATGTTCAAGGCTTGGTCACATGTTATATCAACCCCAACATTAAACGTTTAGAACGGCAGTTGTGTAAACATTAACTCCGGCGAAAGAAGTGCACCGATCACATGGAAAAGTAATATGGCATGTTATGCCATGGTCTACGGAACTGGAAAGTCTGAGTTCCAAGACTGTATGTGTGGAGTTTACAAACCCTTAACAGTGGTTAATTAAATGTGAAGTGGTCACATGTTTATGCGTCAGGAATGGCGGCAGTTGGGTGGTACCATACCCATTCCGGGTTCCACACTCCTTTGTATGGCGAGGTTTCAAACGGTTAGCCAAGGAGCTTACGGCAGGGTCGGTATGTGACCACCCTACCCTCTAAATTTAATGTTTAACTTAACCGTCCGATAAATTTGGAGCGCGACCCTAAATTTAGGGTTTTACCTACTTTTAGTGATATTTAACTGCAGTTCTCCACAGTTAGTGGAGATTTTTCTAGCTGACATTGGGAAAAAGGCATGGAGAGGTCAATTTTCGACCAATTTTGGTGAAACAAGAGTATACCTAGACTAATTTGAGCATTATGGAGCCATTAGTGTAGAGAAAATAGCCATTAGAGGCCTGTAAACATATGGAATTTATAATTTTGAGCATAATGACAAAGAGGGACATGCCATTGGGAGCTAGACCAACAAATGTAGCCCAGGAGGGGTGAACTGCTTCATCATGCCTACTGTGTAAAACTTATGTGTGAATTTTTTTCTCTATTATGCACTGTTGTTCAGTGTTTTCAAGGCTTATTTACATGCTTAAAGTTCACTAATTCATCTAATTTTCATGGTTAAAACTCTCATTCATTAAGAAAACATATGGAGACAAATTGTACATGTTTTTATTACTGAAAGGACACTTAGCACAGCAGAACTAATACACTTCTTTTAGATCAAGTTGGTATCAGAGCTAGAGTTTTATCTCTGGTGTTTTTATGTGCAAGGATTTTTTAACTGTTTGCAAGGGTTTTTATGCTTACTAGGCTCAAGCTTAAGAGAGGAGAAGGCAAATTGGTGGAAGAAAGAGGTTCTCAAAGTGAGCCACAGCAAAGGAGGGAAATATTGCCACATTCTCCACCACCTAGTTCACCTCCAAGAGAAGCAGAAGTAGCATCAAGCATGCCTCCAGGAGAAGAAAAAATCCATGAAGAGATGGATCCCAAAGAGGAAGAAAGAGTGTACATAAAAGAATTTCTTGACTTAACTGAAATGGTGAGAGTCCTTTATTAAGAAGGAATGATAAACTAGAAGAAGAAAGGTACAAACTTCACAAAGAAGGACAAGGATCATCAGGAGGCCACAATGATGAAGATAAATCAAAGAAGGGCAATGGAGGAAATGGAGACAATCGAAAGTCACCATCATCACCCTCATCTTCATCCTCGTCATCCTCTACTTCATCTTCAGTACATTAGCCATACAAGTCAAAGAACACTGGTAAAAGTCATTTTCTAAAACTTGATATTAAGTTTGAATTGTCAATGTTTGATGGTGAAGTTAATGCAGAAAAGCTAGATAATTGGATTAGGCAATTAGAGGTTTATTTGAGAATCCAAAATTTTCAGGATGATGACACCAAAATCCAACTAGATTCATTGAGAATGGAAGGTGCATCTCTTGTTTGGTGGGAAGCCAAGACAAGGAGGAGATCAAGAAATATGGTAAGATTATTTTATCATGGACTGATTTCATTTCTGCAATAAAACAACATTTTTATCCATTAGCTCACATGCAGAAAGCCATAATGGATTGGAAAAATTTTAAACAATTGAAAGGACAAAATGTTCAAGTGTATACTCAAGAATTTAGGAGAAGAGCTCTTTTATTAGGAGTAGATTTGCATAGCCAAGACATTTTGCTCAAGTATATAGGAGGGTTACACACCTACCTAAGACATACAATCCTCATGTTTAACCCTACAAGCCTAGATGAGGTTTGTGTTCAAGCCACACATTTAGAGGAAAGGGGAAAACAAAATTTAGATGAGAATGGGGAAAATGAGTTTAAAGGCAAATGGAAGAAAAAGAGAAATGCAAATACTAGAAAAGAGAAGGGAAAATTATTTTGCAAACACTGTTCTAAAACTAGCCATGATGAAGACCATTGTTGGAAACTTCATCCAGAGTTGAAACCAGAAATTTTGAAGGCCAAAGAGAAAGCCAAGGAGAAAGGCAAAATTGTTGCAATAGCTTAATAGACCTAGGGTCAGATTCAGGAGAAGAAACAAAATTATAGCTATGGGACTAAAGAATTTGAAAGAGAAAGAGATTGAAATTAAATCGAGTTCTAGTATATCTAACTGTCACATAGAAGCTCCAAGTGAAGAAAATAGAATTGAACTGTTTCAAGTGAGGGTCATTTCCAAACATACCAAGGTTGACACATTGTTTGATAGTGGGTCACAAGCAAATTTAATCTTTGAAGACTTGGTCAAGAAACTTAATCTTGAGACCATTCCACATCCGAAACCATATCCACTTGGGTGGATTTGTAAGGATGTAAATTTACAGGTTTCAAAGAAGTACATGTTGTGCTTTGCAATAACTGCACATTTCATTTACATAGTTGAATTAGATTTGTTTCGCTTGATATAACAGGTATTATTTTGGGTAGTCCTTACCTGTATGACAAAAAAGATATCTTCCATCGCCATGAGAACAAATACCATTTATTCAAAGATGGAAAGGAGTATATTGTGAGAGCTCATCGTAAAAAACTAGACACTTCTTTAGTTAATGCAGGGCAGATGAAGAGGCTCGTCAATGCAAGCCAAAACTTGACATTGATGATGATTAAACAAAGAGAAGTTTTACATAATCTTTTTCAAATAAATATTTATGTATGTAATGAGTTGTTTCAATTTGAAAGCAGGTTTTCTTTGAAAGAAGATGACAAGCAGTTGCAGCAGTCGACAATGGTGTTGAACGGTGCTGAAAGAAAAGTGTTAGTGCAAGAAGTTGCAAAGGTTGAAAAAAGGGCACATAAACTTGACAAAGAAGGCACATGATTCAGAAATTTTCCTTGCTGGTTTCAGAAAGGCACGGTACAATGGTGAAGAAACTTGGTCAAGAATCGACACAATTTCAAGGCAAATCCAGAAAAAAATCGCCATAAAGATAGGATGCCAAGTGAGAATAATTCCAAGATTCCTTTGATTATAGACCAATGTAGAAACAGGATGTTTACTACAAAGTTAGGTTGTTGTGTTGCAAGTTCAGAAAATGTGCAGCATGACTATGTCAAAGTCAGCAATGGTTGGTCGATGGGATCAAGGAAAAAATTTATGTTTCATAAAAAGCTCCAATTAATGAAATTAGGGAAATTTTAGTGGATTAAGATTGGAAGAGTGGGGACACAGTCTCCTCATATTCATGTTCAGTAGTCTAGAGAACTTTTGGGGTCCAAAATTTTCCCAGTGGGGAGGTGTGATCAGGAGATCAAGTTTTATGCTAAAAAATGAAATTGCTCGAAATAGGTCCGAACCTGAGCGACCGGAAAGGTCTCATCGTTGCGATTCCGGTGCCACAAACGGTTTGAAAAACCGATGTCATATGAGGAATATATCGTGTTCTGTTCGTTTTCCCAAATAACAAAATTTTGGTGACTGGATATCTAGTCAGCATGTAGGTACAGTCAGCAAGTATATTCCTGGAATATTCCATTTTTCTCCACAGCTAATAGGATAGTGCCACATGGCTTGTTCTGAGCCGTTGGATGTTGGTGGTATGGCTCAATTTGGACCGTTCAATGGTTTTTTATTAACCAATGGTTGAGTGACATGTGGCAAGCCCGCAGGCCACCATGTGTCCTCAGAATGGTTGAGTAAATGTTTGTGGAGCTCCAAATATTCAAACAACGGACCTCTTACCCGCATCAAAAAGCCTTTACCAACTCGCCTATACATTGTGTCTTAACCATATAGGGTCACTGCTTCATTTTATGGGTTATAAGTTTTTCATAAGGGGGTTTGGGGAGGCCAGCCCCCCCTCGCATGTGGCCTTGTGCTAGAACCATGGCCTCCACTCCATCCGGCGGCTATTGAAACCATAACCTCAGAAGTTAGGTTCAAGGCTTGGTCACATGTTATATCAACCCCAACATTAAACGTTTGGAACGTTGGTCGTGTAAACGTTAACTCATGTGGAAGAAGTGCACCGGTCACATGGCGGAGTAATATGGCATGTTATGCCATGGTCTGCGGAACTGCAAAGTCTGAGTTCCAAGACTGTATGTGCAGAGTTTACAAACAGTTAATGGTAGTTAATTAAATGTGAAGTGGTCACATGTTTATGCGTCGAGAATGGCGACGGTTGGGTGGAACCATACCCATTATGGGTTCCACGCTCCTTTGTATGGCGAGGTTTCAAACAGTTTGTCAAGGAGGTTATGGCGGGGTCAGTATGTGACCACCCTGCCCTCTAAATTTAATTTTTAACTTAACCGTCTGATAAATTTGGAGCCCGACCCTAAATTTATGGTTTTACCTTCTTTTAGTGATAGTTAACTGCAGTTCTCCACAGTTAGTGGAGATTTTTCTAGCTGACATTGGGAAAAAGGCATGGAGAGGTCAATTTTCGAGAGTCTACCTAGACTAATTTGGGAATTCTGGAGCCATTGGTGCAAAGAAAACAACCATTAAATGCCTAAAAACATTTGTAATTTACAATTTTGAGCATAATGACAAAGAGGGACATGCCATTGGGAGCTAGACCAGCAAATGTAGCCCAGGAGGGGTGAACTGCTTCATCATGCCTACTGTGTAAAACTTATGTGTGAATGTTTTTCTCTATTATGCACTGTTTTTCAGTGTTTTTAAGGCTATTTACATGCTTAAAGTTCAATAATTCATCTAATTTTCATGGTTAAAACTCTCATTCCTTAAGCAAACATATGGAGACAAATTGTACATGTTTTTATTACTGAAAGGACACTTAGCACAGCAGAACAAATACACTCCTTTCAGATCACTACTACCTCCATCATGTCCTTCCAAGAAATTTAGTTCGAGTTGCCCTCGAGTGCATACTCTAACCTCAAGCCATTGACAGCCATTTCGATCTTGAATTAGTTGTAGCACCAAGAAATTCTTTCTGCAAATTCAAATTCTATCCAGTCACAAAGTCAGCTCCTACTTCACTTCTGCAATTTCTTGTGCTCTGATACCATGTAGAAATTATACAATATGTATGTATATCTTGGATTCACCCGATCAAACAATGTACTAAAGTTAAATACTGAATCGCTTCTACAAATCTTTTGTGGAATTAAAAACACAATCGCTAATCACTTGAACATGAAGAAAGATCAATCACACACAACACAGATAATTTTCCGGGGAAAGCTTACAGTTAAAAACCCCACTACCTTCTATTGTATATTAAGCATGGATCATGAAACGATTACATACAAAACTCTTCTCATAAGAGCCCTCTAGTACTCAATTAATTGTCTCACACTGTCATATGCAAAACTGACCAACACATAGCCAATTCCTAGCCTCTAGATAGCCTGCCTTGCTTATGCAATCCCTGATGGTAAATATCCCTAAAAGATGGGAATTTTTTCCTACCTTGACTGCGCAAGTATCATGGGCACTCCAATGGGTGTTTGTATGCATGTGTGCAAGCAAATAATCCTACAACTGATATTCAACTTCCCTTTCACCTAGAACTCAACTGGGTCTCCACTGGATCTGACATGAATGCAGCTAACAATACTAAATCCCCAGTTGCATGTGAGATCACTGATTGTGAATTAATTAATGTTTAATTCACTAGATCTCTCACTAGTGTATCTTTAGTTACAATTAGCACAACTGAGTTAAATTATTTACAACTTGCACCAACTCATGCACCACTGCACTTCGAACTTTGTTACAACTATAATTACTCTACATGTCCCACCAACCAACCTCTAGCTCGAAATCCACTAGCTAACTGAATTTATCACTTTCGATTAACTAATTCAAGTCCACATTGAGAATAGATTATAGTTTAATGTCCATCTTAATTTAAGGGATAACCAAAATAGACATGCACCCAAAAATAGCATTGTGGGCCCCACCCTAGTCTGGGTGTTGAATGCAACCAGGTGCTTAACGTACTAGGCGTGGGTGTTGAATATTCTTGTTGAATCTCAACAAAGTCTTTAACAAACGCAAGAGAATCCACTGATGATGATAATGGCTAGCAAGGTAATGCGGTACAATCGGTATGGTGTGAGTAAATGAGTTGATGTCGAACACCACACGAAAAATATTTCGGTAGAAGGAAATTGATGTAAACCTATCGCCAAGAGTGAGGAAAAATGTCAATGATGTATGCAAGCATCAAGGTACCAAAAGAGTGTTTCTAAGTCAACTTCTTGGATGATGTGTTGATGTCAACAGGAAGCGACCCATCAGAGGAGGGCCTTGATGTATCCCTCATCAACGACACGAAACGGGTATAATGATTGAGACAAAATGATCAGAATGATGTTGGTATGGAACTGGATCAGGAAAGGAAGTCATGAAATGAAGGCTTAAGAGTGTTGTAGTGGAGATCAACTGAATGACTTCTCTTGAACATTGACGACACTAAATGGAGTTGGTAGCATTGACCCAAAACCATGACAGAGACTCTGAAAAATGGTATGATAACCAAGATACAAGAAGATTACCCAAACCAATGGCCACAGAGATGAAGTGAAAAATTGTTGTGTTCAAGAGAAACTCACTACCATTAGCAAAATAGAATCCCCTATTTTCCCAATTTCCCCAACCATACTGGTCAGTATCTCTTTGTTTTTTAACAAGCTTGAGGATGATAACATATGCTTGATCTGTAAGTTCATCCTTCGAATGAATCCCTCTGAGTATTTTTAACGAAACCTGAGAAGGAGCGGTTCGGCCATGTCAATTTCAATAAGTACATCATTGTTTGATGTTTTAACGAGTCCGACAAAGGTAAAATTTGACATATTTTTCATGTTTAGAGAGTTTAAAAAAGAGGTGGAAAAGAAAACTCCAGATCTCCTTTTTTCTTAGATAGTCTCTTAAGTCTGAAAAGTAGAAAATGATACTTAAGAGAACCTCTTAGCCATGTTCAACTAAGGTATTCCTTTTTCGTAGCTAGTCTATCTCAATCCGGAAAATGGTTAAACTTATACTGAGTAGATGTCTTTTCATTTACTTTTACGAGTTTGAAAAGACAAGTGGTCGACAATATTTTCATGTTTTGGAAGTCTAAAAATAGCTCAAAAGAGGACTCCTCCTAAAGGAATGAGTGGTATAAATGGTAGCAATTGATTCCAGTGATGATGGAACTACTCAAAACACATAGAGGTCAAGAGGCTAGCTAATAAGACCACTCATCGCAGCGATTCCTCAAGAAAGGGTAAAATTCCAGGTGAAAGTGTATGATAATCCAAATAGATGGTGATGATGGAATGAGAAAACCAAGGCTAATCTGGAAAGGAAAAACAAAAACAAAAGCAAAAAAAAACAAAACAAAAACTGATAGAAATGGAAATCACAAGAGGTAGGATGAAAATGGTTTCATTTTTACATAAACATGAGAAACTATGCTTGAAATTGGTTTCATTTTGTGGAAATTATACAAACAATATGTATACCAATGGATTCAATCTAATCATGCAATATGCTAAAGAAAGATATTGAATCCTTCTACAATTATTTTGTGGAAATTAAATATGATCGCACAATCACACCAAGTAAAAGAAAGAAGAAAATTAATCCACAAGACATATATTTTTCATGGGGAAAGCTTGTTGTTCAAAACCCCTCTGTCTCTATTGTATAATGAACCAAGGAATTATGAAACAATACAATGCACTCCTCTCACAAGAGTCTGTTACACTATTCTGACTAGCTCACACTAATATGGACAAAATTGGGATAGCATTTAGCCAATTCTCAGCCTCTGCTCAGCCTGCCATGCTCACGCGATCCCTAGGCAATTAATCCCTATTAATTAGGACAATTAGCCTTCCTTGACTGCGCAATACATCATGGGCATCCTATGGTGTATATAACTGCGCCCAGGCAATTTTCTATAAATACAACTGAAAGATAACTTCCCTTTAACCTCTGTCTCAACTGGGTCTTCATCAAAACTAACATGCATGCAGCTATTAATAGTAAATCATCAGTCGCTTGACAGAGCACTGCGTGTGAATTAAATTTTATTTAATTCACTTGACCTCTCACTAGTGCAACAATCAATTACAACTAGTTAGACTGAATTTAACTAACATAATTGAGTTAACTGATTTCTCATGTCTTAAACTAATACACTAACTGCAACTTGGACTCTAAAACAAATAGAATCACTCTACATGCCTCACCAACCACCCTCAACTTGAATTTCATGAGCTAACTAAGTCTATCACACTCAGATAACTATTACAAGTGATTATGAGATCAGATTACAATTTATTGTCCAATTTATTTAAGGGATAAATAATTTTGACACACATTTCTTCTAATTTAATTAAGAAATAATTAAATTAAAAGCCTCCATGGTAGCCATTTCTGGATGTTGTTTCTAGATTCCAATTTCACTGTTTCTTGTTGCAAATTTCAACACTCCCTCTCAACAAAAAATGAATCAATATGTCCCAATCCGGTACCTTTGGAATGTGCTTGCATGCAACACTTCCTAGTGTTATTTGCACATGAGACTCTCCTGAAACTGAATAGCCTCCAAACAACTGAATCAATACAATGCATCTATCATCATAGTCTTCTGACTGCTAGATCCTACTGCACATGTATACTGGACTCTTTGCATTGCTGACATCTGCATCCATGCACTTTGCACTACTGCCAACACTGATTTGCGCTCCAGTATCCGACACCTTTCACTCTAGTTTTTGTCTTCCTGATATCTGACTGCATCAATATAACCAATCCTTCCTGCTGTTGTTGTAGTGTGGGCTCCCTGTAGCCAGGTTCAATCTATGAGACACACCATCTCAATGAATCCTACCCAAATTTATTCTTTGGATTAATTATGCACATCACTCCACCTCACACATGGAGGTATAGATGCACGTACTCCCTCTGCCCTTTTGGCTAGAAACTTCCCCTTCTTGGAGATCTCTTCTTGAGTGGAATATTCCACTCGGTCTCCTCTCTTCATATCCAATTGTAGCTGCTCCACAACCTTCTGAGACTGCTTCTGAGGCTGCATGTTGAGAGATAATTTCTCCCTCTCCACCACCAAGTCATTAACCACTGCTTTACTCCTCAAAGCCTTGCATGCATCCTCAACCTTGAGAGAATACAAGTTATTGACTCTTGCACCAATCTGCTTCACATGTCTCGTGGCTAGGTGTTTAAGGAAAAAAATTCCTTTTCTAAACATCACTTCATAACCACGTTCTTCCAATACGGCTACGAAGACAAGATTCTTCTTTAGGCCTGGAACATACAAAACATCTGATAGTCTGAGATGAGAGCCATTCTCCCTCTGAAATGTAACTGTACCTATGCCAATATCACTATACCTCTCGTCATCTCCAAACTCTATGCTCTACTGGAGGTAATTCTCCTCAAAGTCACTAAAGAGATCTCTACCCCCTGTCATATGGAATGAGGCATCGTTGTCTAGATACCACATGCATCCCATTACAGTGTCGGCCATGCATGAAATGAGAGTAAAATCAAGCTTGAACTGTGAAGCCAATCCTTCACCTGCTGGAACTGCACGCTCCTTCTTGTCTTCTATGGACAATTTCTAGCATAGTGCCCATGCTCGTGACAGTGAAAACATTTGATCTTGGACAAGTCTTTATTTCCCACTTCGCCTTCAGATTTTTTTCCCTTGGCCTTCTTTGACTTACTGGCCAAGGCACAATCTTCCTCATCATTAGTCTTGGATGTGGATCCATCCCTGGTATTCCGCCTGAATTCTTCTTGTGCCAAATATGACCAAAGTCGCTCCCAATCTGGTAACTTATCCCTCCCATTCAACGAGTCATGGTAACTATGCCAGCTCTTAGGAAGGCCTAGAAGTGCTAGGCTCACCAAGTCATCATCTATTACGGTCACTCCAACACTTCCAAGCTTATCTCGACATTAAGTGAACTTCACCAAGTATGTTGGTACCCTCTTGCCCTCCTCCTTCTTGATTTTCCTGAGCTTGTCCTTCAGTGCCAACTTCCTTTGGCCGCTGTTGTTCTGAAATAGATTTGTCAAGGCCTTCCAAATTGCATATGGATTTTCCTTTCCATGGATACTTGAGACAATGTGATCTCGAACTCCCTCTAATAAGATCATCCTCGCCCTTGCTACCTTCTTTTTGCAAGCATCAAGAAGAGCAGTGTTTGTTGATGTGGGCTTGGGAATATCATTATCAATGAATTCTTTCAACCCGTTTTCCTCCAGAACTGCCTCTATTCTGTCTTTCCATGCAATATAATTAGAACTACCCTTGAATTCATATTCCAATCTTAATCCATTGAAAGACATCTTGATCCACTTGTCGTTCCAAAGAAAGTATCTGCAAGTTTTAATATTGTTGAACACAAACTCAATTTCCTCTCCACTATTGTGATTCTTGGCACTCTTGTACCATGTAGAAATTATACAAACAATATCTATACCAATGGATTCAATCTAATCATGCAATATGCTAAAGAAAGATATTGAATCCTTCTACAATTATTTTGCGGAAATTAAACATGATCGCACAATCACACCAAGTAAAAGAAAGAAGCAAATCAATCCAAAATATTTTTCTTGGGGAAAGCTTGTTGTTCAAAACCCCTCTCTATCTATTGTATAATGAAATAAGGAATCGTGAAACAATATAATTCACTCTTCTCACAAGAGTCTACTACACTATACTAACTATCTCACATTGATCTGGACAAAATTGGGCTAGTACTTAGCCAATTCTCAGCCTCTACTCAACCTGCCTTGTTCACACAATCCCTAGGCAATTAATCCCTATTAATTAGGACAATTATCCTTCCTTGACTGCGCAATACATCATGGGCATCCTATGGTGTATATAATTGCGCCCGGGCAATTTTCTATAAACACAACTAATAGATAACTTCCCTTTAACCTCTATCTCAATTGGGTCTTCATCAGAACTGACATGCATGCAACTATTAATAGTAAATAATCAGCACTTGATAGATCATTGCATGTGAATTAAATCTGATTTAATTCACTTGACCTCTCACTGGTGCAACAATCAATTACAACTATTTAGATTGTCTTTAACTCACTTAATTGAGTTAACTGATTTCCCATGCATTAAACTAATACAATAACTGCAACTTGGACTCTAAAACAAATATAATCACTCTACATGCCTCACCAACCATCCTCAACTCGAATTTCATGAGCTAACTAAGTCTATCACAGTCAGTTAACTATTACAAGTGATTATGAGATAAGATTACAATTTATTGTCTAATTTATTTAAGGGATAAATAAATTTGACACGCATTTCTTCTAATTTAATTAAGAAATAATTAAATCAAAAGCCTCCATGGTAGCCATTTCTGGATGCCATTTTATGGATGTTGTTTCTAGATGCCAATTTCACTATTTCTTGTTGCAAATTTCAACACATTTTTTCACAAGCTTGAAACAGAGACAAGTTATACTTGAGATAATTTTTCTTGCTCCCATCATAATGACTCAATTCAAGGTACATACCCCCCCCCCCAAAATTCATTTCATTCACCTAAGTAGACTACTGGTTACTAACAGGTGGATGGAATGAAGGTTCATTTACGAGATTAAGTGAAAGACTCGAATAGGAATTTACGAGATCTAAGCAAAGACTTGAATTAGAAGGGGATTTGTTTCATTTTTAACACGCTTGACATAGTAAAAGAACTATGCTCATGACACCTTCTTTCATTTTTTAATGAGATTGACACAATAAAAGGAAATTTTCTCCGAGAACCTTGATCATGGCCCATAAGAGGCCGTGGATTCCAAGAGGTTCTCATTAGATGGGAGAAAAATTCTCTGGAAGGGATACACATCAAGGGATCTAATGGAAATATTAGGCTTCAATTCCCCCATTACATGATGCACTATATCATTGACTATATCATCAGCAGACTCAGGCATGGAATAGGTTGCCACATAATTAACATGTGGCGGGGGATATACCACTTGCATATAAGGACCATTTAGGGAAGCTGGTTGATGGGGAGTTGAATTAGGACCAATGAATAAAAGTTGATCAATGGTCACAACTCTTCCTTCATGCGAGAAACATATCACACGAAAGAGCGAAGAGACAAGAGCTCCCATGACATACACATAGTCACACCACTGAGTAAATTAAAATCCAAAGGGCCTTAGACTACCATCACATCTATATAAATAGTATTTTCTCCCAAAGTAATAGGAAACTTAGGAAGGATCCCTAATGGTTGATTGGTTCCTCTGTTAAAAGGAAACATATTGTGGGTAACAAGCGTAAGTTGTGGAGAACCTAAATCTTGCCAAGCAGTTGAGGATAGAATACTAACAGATGTGCCTTCGTCTATGATTGTGCTAGTTACGGGTATATTATAAACTTGTATTATGATCTGAAAGGGCACGTAATAAGGGAGACGATATTCTGCTAGTCGACTCCAATAAAATGAAGTGACCATACTACTTGGAGGGGGTGCCACATGAAGGAGAGAACTGCCCCCTTGCGCTATGGGAATAGGATAATTTCTCCCATGTACCTTGGGAATGGGAGGATTTCCCTCCATTTCATTTGAATCTGAAGAAAAAAGAAGAACCTGAGCGGTATGAAGTTCACTATCTACGAGAAAGGTACGATCAACTGAAGGTGGAATCGATTCAACCATTTTCTCAACCAATGGCTGGTCGGAAAGAGACTCATGGTATTCACATTCAGAGAGAGTTGGATTGAATAGACATGAATTATGATCAATCACTTCATCAACTAATGGAGGATCGGGGGAAAGCTTTCGATAACCAGCTGGAAGATGAGGCTAAGAAGCTGTAAGGTTTTCCAATACTTTTGAGGCTTCATCCATATACGGACAAAGGTGAATAGGATGATTTCATTCACATAACCTACAGGGAAACTTGACTTTACCATTTTTCCCATGGACCTTACTATCACTAGTCGATGGTTCATCACCAACATTATCTATAAAGGTTTATGGAAAAGGCTGATGTGAGCCTATGAACCACACTTCTAATATTTTTGGAATACCAAGACAATCTCTAAGAATTTGATCACCCTTACATAATATGCAATGGAATTGTACTTTGCAGGGGTTTATTGGGAGGTTCCTCCATACTAGTTGCATTAGTAGCAATGGTTTCTTGGTTTTCACCTTGCTTATTTTCCTTATTTTTCTTCACCTTTTCTTCTTCTTCTTATCTTTCTGGTTACTAGAATCAAGACTTTCACAAGGCGAGGAGAAAGAAAGGAATGAATAAACAATAGGTGAAGAAGGCAAAGGGTAAACTTTAGGATCAACATGAGGGTGATATTGTTGAGGCGAAAGAGAAATTGGTTGGGGAGCAATTTTGACATTTAGAACCATATGGGTTGAAAACAACCAAACTGCTAAACCAATGGTAAATCCAGGAAGGGACAATGTTTCCATATAAGGAGCACCAATATTTCCAAAATGAGGAAAAGGAATAGGAATCCTGTCATAGGGGTTTCTTTGATTAGTGCACTTGGGAACTGTTGCCAGTAGTCTCAATATAATATCCACTAAGGAGTTGTTCCATGAGGAGGATTTTATTCCGTGATCAATTAATTGATTTTAGAAATTAATGACACAAATAAAACAAATGGGTAAGTAGGCATAAATGTTTACCAAGAAATTGTGAACTGCAATACACACCTTGGCGAACCAAGGACTTAACGTACGACAACCAATCTCCCCGAATGTTATGCTCGGTGTATCACGATATACAAGGCATCATATTCAGTTACCTATGGATGGATGGCAACCTATAGGGCACTCCCAAAATATACTCGATGGTACGTGGGAGTTCAGTCTATAGTAGTGTTTTCTAATTCGTAACCATTTGATGAGAATGTTCCCATATATCTTTCATGCATGGAGCGCCATCCGATATACCTGAAGGTACGTGGAGAATGATCCTATACACTTATGTACGTGGAACGAGATTTCACCCCCTGGATGCAACACTGGCAAACAATGATAGCTCCTACGTTTAACGACGTTGGAACATGTCTCTAGCCTAGACCTCTAAATGTTTGATTTAATGTTACAAATTCTCCTTAGGTTGATTCAATAAATTTTATTGTTTATCTTTGATTAAGTTACAGTTTTAGGGCTCACCTCAAATGTCACAAGAATATACTAAGATGGAAATCTAGCATGAGAAAGTAGAATATTTTCTCTTTCAATGAAAATCTAGCTAATGAAGGGAAGAAACAATCAAGATGCAGTACACAATATGCAGCAAACAAGATACAAGATGCAATTTCCCTTTCGATGCAATTGATCATATACTAATGCACATACAAAACCCTAAATGCCAATGCACAATTTTTCTTTTCACCACACATAATTTTCGAAAATGAAGAAAAATAAGATGTCAAAGTTCAATCACTGATTCAATTATACTTTTCAAAACGAGGACTCAAACAACAATTCATCCAAGCAATCAACAACCAAAAAAATTCATTTTGCAAGTGACTAAATGATAAGAAAAAAGAAAAAACAAAACCAATTCTTACCAAAGGCAAACAAACAAAATTGAAAACCAAATGGAGGTTTTAGAGAGACCACAAGACACTCAATACTTAAGGAAGTTCAACTAGAAGCAGGCTGATGAAAGGGACGCTCAAAAACCAAGGAAAAATTTGTGCAAAATAGGGACCAACGTTGGTGCAAAGAAGGTACTAGTGCTTTGCAATGTTGTGATAGAGTGGGCTTGAGTGAGGTGCAATGCTCTGTCAGAGTCACTGGGGGAGAGTTGGGTCTAGGAAAGAGAATTTTTGCACAAGAATTGTAAATAAGTTTGAATGAAACCACTTCCTAGGTTTGTTATCGGTTGGATGATACAATAAAGGTATGTCAAGGAGGTAATAAAACACAATGGACAAGGAAAATCAACAAGGGAATACTTCATTCCCCAGTATGGCCACCAATTTGTTATACAAGATTTACGATTGCGAACAAAAGTATCTCCCTTGGGTTTGGTGGTCAACCTAGAACAACACAGAGACAAGCAATCCAATTCTTTTCCTTAAATTAAATAGATGACGGAGTGAGGCCCACCTGGAACTTGTCACTCACTTCACTACTTCTTTAGCTTGGAAGCTCATATTCTAGCTATTATTACCAAAATTAGAACCTGCATAATCAAATAAAATAAGCCAAGAAACTACAAGATCTACAGTATCATCTAAATACTCTATTCAGTAGATCAACATGGACATGAATCAACATCACATATAGGAAAACAGAGAATTATTTGCATTAATATAAATATAAGGATATTACAACCATAAGTAGCAGTTGATCTTTTAGAAGAGCTCCTCCAAGTTGTTGACTTGTCCTTTCCTTGTCACAATATGCACCTCGAATCACCCTAATGCATGAGATAATAACCACTCACTACAGTAGCATAAGGGAAGAGTTTCTCCAAGGCCAACTATTCATTCATTCTTCATTCTAACCTTTCCACAGGAAAGACGGTAAATATATAAGATAGTAGGGTAAGTTGAGAGTTCTTATCCAATTACCATTCTAAGGTTTTAGATACACCTTTGATGGAGGGATAGGATCAAACATAAGTGGTGAAAACTCCAAAGTAGGATAGGATAGGATTTGAATGTTTACTCCAAGGTAATTGGTTGAAACAACTTTTGGAAACTCCTAGAAAGTGAAGCTTTTGGAATCCAAATCATTCTCCCAGATTTCTAGAACCAACAAATGTGCAAAGGGAAGAAACCTGTTGGTGATCAACGTTTGCCATAGTGGAGTAACCTGTTGGTGGTCGCACCCCAATAGGCTTACATGGAGCGTTGCTCCTAAAACTGGCTCATATGATGCAGTTTAGGGCTGAAATTATGGGGGATGAAAGGTGCATTCTTAGGCCTTTGTGCAAGATGATGACAAGGGGAGATATGATGTTGATTGATCCCATTAGGAGGCTCACTGATCGGATGTGACAAAATGGCCTATAAAAGTGACTCATTTACTTCTTTGAGTTCATTCATAAGGCTTCCTTACCCTTTGCTTCTAGTAACAAGTGTATTCTCCACTCTGGGGAGGATGCTCCTCATATGGTCCACTCCCACTGTGTGTTCTACTGCATCTCCCAAAACCCAACACTCTTCCCCTCCTTTTTATTATGGTGTCTCAGTGAATTAGAAAACACTATTTTCTCTTCTATTTGCTTTCTCTCTACCCATTCATTGTCTTCTCCTCTACATGAACCTCCTTTTACCTTAGGGAGTTGTCCCCGCCTTAATCCATGATGGAGATGGATATGGGCGCAGTCCTTTACCCATACCGCCCAATGTCATCTCTTCAATTTTCTATCAGTGTAGGTGGGTGATTGGATCAACAAGCAATTCGGGAATTTAATGTGACCAACTATGATTTCTCACAACACAAAACTAGTTTTCATCCAATCACATCCCATAAGCAACATGTGAGGAATCAACTTTCCCAGTCTACAGGTGGCTCCAATTATTAAATTTATGCTATTTCATGGCCTTCAAGGTATGAAAGCAAGCTTCCCTTAGACAATCAATCCGTAATGCAGTCCTTCCTTCAATCGATTGTTAATTAATTTTAAAAAATATATATTTTTTAAAAGCTTAGTGAGTGTATCAACCAACAATGGCTCTCCACATTGGCAGTACAATCATAATCTCATATTTACACAAACGAGGGTAAAGCGAGGGATGCTACACTAAGGCTAGTTAATAACACTCAACGTGAGGCATTTCCTCTAAAGATATCTAGTGGGTCTATCCTTGATATGATTAAAGTCTGAAGAAATAGTTTAACATAGCTAGAGAGAGTTAGAGAAAGAACATATAGATTAAGAGCCCAAGCAAACAATAAATTACATGAAAGAAGCTTGCCAAGGGCATGATTTTCAAATCATATTTGATTTTAGATTGGTTTTATAGGACTTATACTAATGCACCTATTAACTATACTTTTGAAATAGTTAGAAACCTACCATTCTTAAGTAACAATTTGAAATTTTCTAAATATTAGTTTCTAAAAAGCTTATTTTTCTTTATATTATCATGTTGATCACAACATTTTTTTAATACAAATCTTATCTTAAAAGAAGTTAAGGAATATTAAGAATAAATAGCGACAAGATCCAAAAAATTGAAAAATAGAGTATAAAATTTGAGAGAAACATTTAATTGCTAAATCAAAGAATAAAATTATTTGTATTTTGATTTTATTATTATTATTTATTATTTCAATGCTTTTTATATATATATATATAATAATTAAAAAGGTATAAAATTGATTAGAAAGTAATATATACATATAGAAAATAAAAATTGTATAGAATTCATTGGAGAGTAAGTGATATATATGTAAGCATGTATGTGATACGTGTAAGCATGTTTCCATTATTGATAGATTCCTCGAGGCCTTTAATCCTCAAATTATCCTTCAACTCCATAATGACCACCTTTTAATCAATAAAATTTGACTCCCCTACTTAAAAGGTGATATGATTGTGAATGTTCCAATTGGAGAAAGATGTCTCACCCTCTTGAAATCACAAGTAAAAGAAAAGCTTAGTGAAAGATATAATAACCCATTGTTAACACGTGTTCGGTTATATGTTCTTGCAATATATATTATACTAGGGAAACCTGATGTGATGTTTATATTAAAGTGAAGATTAAGGAACACAATGTAGACATTCGTTATGAACATGCTCGGATTTCAATCTTTGTTAATATTTCATTAACATGTTCTTGTAATAAATATTATACTAGGGAAACATGATGTGATGTTTATTTTAAGTGAAGATTAAGGAACACAATGTAGACATTTGTAATGAACATGCTCGTATTTCAACCTTTGTTATTAATATGCATCATGTGTGTGGGGAAGGTGCAAAAATATTTGTAAAGGAAACCATTATATAAATATATATTTGGAAAAGATATAGAGATGATTAAAGACTTGAACCACTCAAATAGAGATGCATAAGCTAGGGAAAATAAAAATGGTGTTTTTTAATTAATTATAGATTTTTAATTAAATTATTAACATGTTAAAGTAATTAGAAGATGATCTATATTGAAGGATGACTTAAGTGGGTTTCACTTAATGGTTAACAGTTTTTTTTAGGAGGTCATGGGTTAGATCTAGAGAGGGGATAGAGTATGTGCACTTTTATAAAGTTTAATAATCAAATTGTTGCACAAAGGTCAGTCCCTTGCTCCATAAACAAGGGAGTTTGGTATACTAATTTGGTGTTTAACTTGGTTATGACTTTAAATTTATATTTTTTCTTTCCATGTAAGAAAGCTCCTTAGTCTCTTTGTGGGATGACAGAGTGGTTGGCACAGTGGGATGTTATCTCATCCACTCAGTCTCAAATCCCACAAATGGACATCTTTAGGCCGTTGTGACAAGGCTTAAGGAGTAGGCTCCCTCACCCTCGTGGAGTCTCGACTCTTGCGAAGTCATAAATTCCTAGTATATATGACTTATGGTTTGTTGGATATACTATTGGTGTTATAGTGGAAACCACTAGGTTTGATATTGGGCCTTACCCGGATTACTCCAACAAGTTACTGATTCTCCGTGGTTAAAAACAAAAAAAAACAAAGCTCCCTACCCTCCACAAGGATAAGATATTCTTCAAGGCTCACGGTCATTGAATAGTAAGGCTCAAAGCATTAAAACAATATGCTCAATATGAGCTCTTCATGTTACTTATAAGAATTCAACTTGAGTGGGGAGGATAGTTATCATTCCTTCCAACCACCCTAATGGGGGTGGAGGAACACATGAGAGTGGAGTTCGGGGGAGGAGGGGGGAGGTGAGGGTAGGGGGGCTCTTATCGACTCCTGAGATAATTAATGAGGGGAGTGGCATAGTCTACCCACTCCATGCATTATATTTATGGAATTTTCCGCAAATCTTAATGGTGCACTTGATATCTATACATTCTATCGTGTTCCTTCGGTCGTTTAGAAAACCAATGCATTTTTTGATTGGAAAACATGGGCCACATTAGGATTCTTCAGACCTCCCTATAAGCCCGAGTTTTAGAATTGCTAATGGTAACCACCTGGAAGCGTATGAGTCTGCAGTGGAAAATATAGAGTGGTGAAAGCTTACCAAGTTTTATATATAAGTTATTTCTATCAAAAGCGAAATCTTACTGTCACTAAAAACAGAAGGAAATGATTCTTGCTTGGAGGAAGGTCATCAAGAACAGAATTTTGGTCTAATGAATGCTTACGTCAATTATGTAGGTCCTAAATTTGAATGGGGTGATACAATGGCATGGTGTTTCAAAGTTGGTCTGCATCAAGACATCTTCAATTATCCCTCTTGGACTCATGTGGAGGTGACCCTGCGATTCTGGTTTTATTCGTCTTGTTTTCTCGTTCAAGGTAGTTTTCAGGTGGTATTGGATCCCTTTACCCTATTTCTTCTAGTGTCTATGGATGTCACGAGTGGTTTGCTATCAAATATTATGTTTCACTAGACTTAGAATTTTTTCTTGGGCTACTAGCCTTTCGCCATCATCACTTGTCCACTCTTCTATTGCGGCTTTGGTCCTAGTATGATAGTATCGCTCTAGTTTTTTTCATTTCTGTTGCAGGGGATAAAAAGGTTTTATTTTTTATTTGGTTTTGGGGAAGCGAGGAGAGTCCAATTCCCCTCAATTTCCAGAATCCATTTCTATGATTAAGGAGTTTGATTGATTTAGGTTTCAGGGGAAGTGCATCTAGTGTCTTCTCAAGGTCAACAAGGTTTTGTGGATACTTTGGGTTATTGTGCCACAATAGTGTGGTCGTAGTCAACAAGGTGCTAGGGAGCATGGCTACACTAGCAAGTCTCGCTTTGAGTCTCTAGCTCGGGAGGTGATCGCTACTTACTAGGTCACAGCCTATCTAGGCACTCAGGCTTATATTCAACGACTGGGAAGGAATGTTCATAGGGATAGGTGGACCTTTTCAGATTCCAAGTTTTTGGAAGAAGTTTCTTAACATATTCTGGACCTTGGGCACACTAGAGGCAAGAGTAATCAATATATGAATATGGTTACTCTTCTTTGGCAATTGAAAACATTACTAGGGCAAGTTCTCAAGGAGAAGCATGATGACAGAAATAAAATCTCCTTTCCTAATGACCTACAACGAAACCAATTGAGAATGTAGGACAACCTTGACCGACTGGATGCTCATATGATCCATTTGGAAAAACACATATAGTGTGAATTCAAGCTTCTAATTCGCTCAGGCACTAGATTGGAAGATCATACTCTTGTGACTTAATCTGACTTATAAATGGATCTATGTTTTGCTCTATCTATGTTATTGTTCTTATTCTTTAGATATATGGTGTGTTGGGTTGTGCAGTCTATGTTCTTTGATGTAAAAATTATGGCATATTGCATACCAACCAATAAATCTAGTTAGAGTTAGACTGGTATAATTTTGTGAAATTTGAGATTAGTAATATAATATTTTTATTAATGGAAAACTCTCAACTTACAAAGAAAATTATCATTCCTACCAACCATCTAAAATAAATCTAATTAACAAGATTAAGATTAAATTATTATTATTATTATTTCCCATGGAGTGTGACTCAATTGGTAATTGTCTTGTTCCGAAGTCATTGTAAAACAAGAGATTCAATGTTCAATTCCATGTGGGTTAGATCAAACAAAACAAAAAAAAAAATTATTATTATTATTATTATTATATAAAATTAAAACTTATATCTAATAATAATATCAATAAAACAAATTTAACATCTTTGTAATTTTTACCTCGCAGCTAAGTACTTTTCCAGTTGGGAGGTCACAAGATCAAATCTCCTTGACGCCCTTGGGGTTAGGCCTCGCGTGTAAGGCCGATGGTTAGATCACCTCAGGAGGGTCTATCGAGATTTTCTCGTGGATGTGGCGGGTACATATGTGTGCGAGCAGATTGGATTCGTGAACCACAAAAAAAATTGTAATTTTTATTTTTATTTTGTTTGCTAGGTTATGTGAGTTCTGAGATGATTTTCCCACCTAACCTGTGGCAGGGTATCAAAGCCGTCAAAATCACCCATGAATCGCACCCAACCTAGGCCACATCAGCCCTAAGCATAATTGAATTTTTGCCTACAGAACTTCGAGCTGGTGACCTTTACACCACGAAGTGCCTTAACAGACCACCATGTCAACATATGCCTTATACCCTGTGAGCTAACATCTCTATAATTTAATTCGTTACTAAAATGATAAATTTTAGTTTAAATATAAAACTTTGAAAAACAAAATAACCATTATAAACTATAAAAATAAATGTTTATTTGGTTCAATTCTAGGAGTGAAAGCATGCATTGTTACAACTAGAGGACATAGTTTTCTTTGAATAACAATGATGGGTCAAAATGTATTCATGAATAACATCGAGTAATAGTTGTCCCACTATTAATTTAACAACTAAATTATGATAGATTTTCTCATTATCTTAAAAAACAAAAAACAAAAACAAAAACAAAAACTTTTGAAAATGAGTTTTTGAGTTTGATATTTTTTTATTTCACATTTAAATTTTTAACATTAAATTTAAGGGAAAGTATTGTACGTTTAATAGTTTATGATTTGACTTTTATTTGTTTAATTAGATTTAAGGAAAGGTATTATATCCTGATGATGAACTACATTGAGTAGTTCGAAATGTGTCGGTTCTAAAATCTCTCATGTGATTTCCCGAAAGATTTATTTTATTTTAATATGATATAGATCATAGAAGTTAACACTCTCAAAAGTATTATATGTTTGATACTTTATGATTTGACATTTATTTCTTACAATATTGAATTGAAAGCAAGATATGATATGAAATATAGTATTTATAAATTATATATTCGTAAGTACTATCTTATTTATAATAAAGAGATAAATATTATATAAATTAAGGTAGATAGAGTTAATATATATAATATTGAATTTAAAAGCATTTAAATTGAATAATATATTAATATATTATTCAATTTACAAAATATTTACTATTTCGCTGTGATGTGCATATTGCTAGTCAATTTGCTTGATATATTATATTATCAAGTGGAATTCATTTCTTGATCTTTCAATTAAGAAACACCAATTTAATTATTATTATATTAATAAAGAGTTTTTTTTAATATTATTAATTATAATGTTATTTTAATTTTATATATATATATATATATATATATATATAAATTTTATTTTTTTAATTATATTTATATATATATATTTTTATAGAGTAGAGTTATTTATTAATTTTATATATTTATAAGTCTAATAGTTAAGAACATGTGTTTTTTTTAAGGGATTATCATTATTTATCCTAAAAACAAAGAAGTTTTTTATATCAATTTTATGTATAGTTTGGTTATGATTTTAAAAATAAAAATATGATTATGTTTATTTATTTCTAAGTAAAAGATATTTTATTCCTTAAAAACATTGCTTCACATCATCATAGTTTGAAATTTGTCCTAGTCTACCACTAGGAAATATTCACCATGCATAGAATTTAATTTTTGTAAGAGCCACATAAAAATGTTATTGATAACGTATCAAAAAACTAGTAAGTTTATCAGAATACACGGCCTTTGGACCTATGTTGTGGCAACAAAAAAAACAAAGTAACTATGACTTAATAGTAAATGACCATAAAACATAATTAACATTCAACATTTGCCAAAGTATGAGGCTTCCACAAGGATAGGATCCTCATTGCCTTCTAGACAACTTAGTGCACGGGGCAAGTCAACATGGGCGTCAATTTTCTCTAGTTTGTTTTCCATGGAGCATACTAAAACATGTAATTATTTAAGTTGTCGAAGCATCTATTCTCTTGCATTATTCATTTCCACCAGCATGGGACCTAATAACAACTTGGGGAGTGAATAAAGATCGATTGTGTGCATATAATGATTGAGGCGACCCTAGGTGTGGCCCATGTCAAGAACCCATCCTGCCACCTCAACCAACACCTCAAAGTCAGTGATGAATTATCTCTCATTTGCAATGTCACACTCAACTTGAGCGATTTCCTCTTGGACGCTGGGTAGAGTAAACTCCCAATATTGGGCCATCAAGCTTTCAACTTGATGTTGGGCTCTAGGGTTATCAATATCCTTGTAGTATGCAATTCCATGGTGAACCCACACCCTTTATCTCAACATAGTTACTACCAGAGATGGCATCTATAAGAAAAGGCTAAGAAAGAGATGTGAGGAGTGAGATTTCCACAAACCTGGGCCAGTAACAGACAAAGGGAAAAAGTAGAGGAGGAAAATGAGTCTAGAGGGCAATATAGTGCACTAGTGGAGGTAATAGAATTTGGAACTTATAAAAGTTGATGAGGGAGGTTTAAGCTAAGGATAGAGAAAAAAATGAGGGAAAAGAAACTAAGAGAGTTGCAACAGACCGAAGGTGAAGGATTTACGCAATGAATTCCACGAGGAAGACTACCAAATTCACTAAGGGTGATGAAGTGTCACAAGAATAAAGACATGAGACCAAAAAAATACAAATACAAATACATTAGCTTAATGCCTATAACCCAGCTCAATACCCCTAAAATATACCAGACGCCATGAAGGGGCAACAAAAAAGTGCATACAAATTGTTAACCACCTTCCTCATGTGTAAAGATATGGTTGGAGATGCCATCATATTAATTGATTGTCTCACAAAAGGACCAATATGCATATTAATAGCAAGCTCACAAACTACATTAACCTTCCCGATATGGGGGGGGGGGGGTTGTAAAGATATGGTTGGAGATGCCATCATATTAATTGATTGTCTCACAAAAGGACCAATATGCATATTAATAGCAACCTCACAAACTACATTAACCTTCCCGGTAAGGGGGGTTAACAACCTAATGATATTGCATATGCTAATGGGGATCTACCATTAAATCATACGCGAGTGATATTACCATCAAGGAGGAATTTCAATTATGGCACATTGATAAATTGAGTGATGGGATGTGGATATTAAACTCTTAAGGGGTTGTCGATGCCACACCCTCCTTCCTTTGTGGGTGGTGGAACAACGATTATTTGTCCCCATGTGTCTTTGGTTGGACATCTCATCTATAGAAAAAATAAAATGCAATAATGATTATTATTATACTTAATAATATAAATAGAATTATTTAATAATAATATAATTTTAAGTATTTTTACTAAATTGGCTAATTATTTGAATGTTTTAAATTCAAGAAACTCTTATTATTAGATAAACCTTTCATTAATGTTTTTTCAAAGCAAAACCGTAACAACCCTTGTGAAAATTCCATGTATTAAAAGTAAATAAAGGAAAAACAATAACCATGGTTATGGGACACTTATTCCAAGTTGAAATGTTGGGAAATACATCCTAGTGCGGGTGTTCATTTGGTTTATTATGGTTAAGGAAATTGGCAAAGGCTTTGGAAAGGCAAAGTGGCATTAATTGTCATTTATTTATGAAAATAATGGAAAATGGGAGAAAAGGAAGGTGAAAGGTCACATGTTGAATGTGAGGAGGAAAACGAAGGAAAATCATGGAAAATGAAGAAAAAAAAGGCCTAATTGATAAAAAGGCTTATGAGGATCAGTTGGTACCTTTTGTCAGCTCAGTTTTGGAGCACTCTCTTTATTCTCTCTCTCTCTCACTCTTGGACACTTAGATTTTTCTTCGAGCACTTCAACATTGGATCAAGAAAGGCAAAGAGGAAGAAAAGATCAAGCAAGGAAGAGTGGGATCAAGTAGACAGCAAGTTTACTTGCAGGTATCGATTTGCATGTGTGATTTCCTTTTTAGATTTGGCATGCATGGTTATGCATGTGTGTTCTTGATTCTCTTGTTGTCATTGACATGGGTTTTTCCAGGAGTGACAGTGTTCTTCAATCTTACCTTTCCATTTCCCAATAGTGATGGTGTGATGGGGTTCTCATGTTTTGGTTGAGCTGGATTACCGAATGGATTCGAAAATGAGAGAGGTGGAATTATGAATGGAAGAACGCATGGCCTAATGATCCCTAAACCAAACTGTGGATTATGGTAAAGCCACTGGCATAGTGACCCCTTAACCGGACTGTGGGTTGCGTTAAATCCAAGTATTGTGTTCCTCGGTGAGCCTAGGAATCCTTGATCAGTGAATGGAGAGATATATGGTAAAGCCTAGAGGTGGTTTCCCATGATCGGGCCTAGGACTTCTCGCCGGTGAATTGTGGGATATACATTAAAGCCAAGAGGGTGGTGTCTTGGTTATGGCCTAGTGATCCCTAGATCAAACTGTGGATTGCGTTAAATCCTTGAGACTAGGAGACAAGAAAATTCCTCACGGTGTAGGTGGAGAAATCCGGTGGCATCCATGCTTGTTTATCGCCTAGTGATCCAATGAGGATTGCGGTAAACTTTATTTCTATTGATGAGGATGAGGTGGTTTAGCCTCGGGAAGCCCTAGTTAGTTCTTTTGGTTTGAATCCCACATTCATGCTTGGAACATGGCATGGGGGTGATTGGCTGAAGATATATTTGGATCAGCCAATCTAAGTTCAGGTGGAACGTGGTAGTCCCATATCAGGTTGGATTTTGCGTTCATTAATAAGAGTTCCTTTCCTTGGTATTTTACGTGTAAATGTATTGGTTCATATGTTGCATTTATGGTTGTTGTATCCTCATTATCTCTGTTGTTTATATGTTGGTTATGAATATGTTTTATGACATTGAAAATGTATGGTTTTCATCATATTTTGATTTTTAAATGAATAAGCAATGAATATATGACCTAATAAATGATAATGCAGTTAGTGATATAAGGCATCAATGCTTCTTAGCGATTCTCAAATAAGTCTGAGACCCCTATGCTCAGATATGATATTTAAACCTGTAGAATGCATATTTGTGACATGTTTGACAAAATTCTCGTCATGGTTAGTAGGGGTCCATTGAAGTCTCTGTTCAAAAATTGGCATTGGCATCATTATCTTTGCATTTCATTTCATTTCTGTAAATTCCATGAATTTCTAGGCAGAGACTGGGTCTTATCCCTGAAATTTAGCCTTAAATCTTGTATTCATTGGCATAACACTGGCAGAAAAACTCTGCAGTCGCACTCATGCAGACTCATGGGAGCGACTAGGACCCACATTTTCTTGGACGACTTAGCAAGGGAGCGATTGGGGATCTAGGTCCTTGATTTGATGAGTTTCCTCAAGGGTTGGTCACCTGGAAAGGTGGGGTAGCTTCTCGAGGTTATGTTGGTGGTGTGGATGACCAGTTTGGTTGTATTTTGTCGGTTCCACTTCCTTAAGATGACCTAGGAGGTTGAATCATATCATAGTAGCCTCTTGTCACATGTTTACCCCAGCAGCCCTGTTAACTTGGGTAAATGTGGGAGGAGGGTGTTATAGAGTGGTATCAGAGCATGGCTCACCCCTTGGAATGGATGGGCGGAGTATTGGTCATCCATTCATGTAGGTTTCATACATGTTCTTATGTTTGTGGACTATGTATTTGTGGTGTTGGTCGTGGTTTCAGTAGTGTCTCCATGTGAAATTTGATGGTGTCATTGATTGGATGTCATGGGTGTATGACGATTATGCATTGGTTATGCATGTACATGTTTGTATGTAATGCGTATGTGTGCGTGTCACACATATGTTATTATGCATGCATTTCATCTAGTTGGTGTTATGGTTGTAATATTATGCATATCAACTAGATAATGGTTGAGATAATGATTAAATATTGATATGATTATGTTTATACAAGTATTGTGCTAATTTGGTGGGTCTTGAAGATAAGATATCCTCCCTGAATTATACTGAGGTATGTTGGGTTTTTTTTTATTTGGTTTAGCTGACATAGTATGCCTTGCAGGAAGAGATCAAGATGACTACCAAGATGGTAAACTACAAATATTCTCCCTATGAATCAAATGATCAACGTGGTGTTGGGTAATCTTATGACTTAGCAGACACATTTAGGAGTTTGAAAGAAGAATAAGGAGTTGCAAAGTAGATAATGAAAAAACCATGCAGACACAGGAGAAACAAGTAGAAGTCAATGCAGTGATTCTTCAGAGTTTGTCAGAATTGTAGAGACAAGGACCACTTCGGATTAGCTATAGACAGGAGGATGGAACTAATGGGGCATATGGAAGTAGGTATCATGGTAGTCATAGATCAAATAGAGATGACATGATCAGAGACGGTATATCGTTGGATACTCCGGTTAGGAGAGGTGATGGAAACAGGTACTATTATATTTCTGGTTCTGACATGCACCATGAATGTCATCGTTATCACCCTTACAGGAGGAGTGACAGGGGATTCTTGCCGAATCATTTTAAGAAAGCAAAGCCACCTGATTTTGATGGAGAGTTGAAGAAGCTTGAGGATGAAAAGGCTTGGTTACTTGTCATGAATAATTTCTTTGAACTACATGAGCACACAGAGAATATGAAAGCCAAAATAACTATCTTCAGTCTGAAAGGTAAAGCAGACATCTAGTGGGAAGATGTAAAATAGGTCAAAGACATCATGATAGAGGAGTTGAGTTGGCATGAATTCAAAAGACTCTTCAGAAATAAGTACTAGTCAGAAAGGTACTATGATAGAAAATCCAAGGAATTCGATGAGCTTAAATGGTATTTATGACAGATGAGGAGTATATGACCAAGTTCTTAGAGCTATTGAGGTATGTACTGTATATTAAAGATGAAAATGCTAAAGTTCAAAGATTTTTTAGTGGATTATCATTAGCATTAAGAGATTGGATTGAATATGATGAGTCTCGGTTACTTGAAGAAGTTATTTGGAAACCGAAGCACTGTTATGAGCAGTCAAAGCGTAAGAATGAATCTCAGCAAGGATGGAAAGGAAAAGATAAAGGTAAAGGTAAAGGTAAATGGTAGTTGAAAATAACAAGACCTCAGAATGCAAAAGAGAATGAGAATGTTGCACCACATAAGAAGTTCAATGCAGCTAGATAGGGACATGGGTCACAACCGCAAAATAGATGTGATGGTATAGGATCGTCAGAGTGTTGGACATGTGGTAAGGAGAATCTTAAAAGGGAATGTCCATAGAATAAGGGTGGTAGGCCTCACATCTATAGTGCACAGGAGGCGCAGACTGTTGGGGATGTTGAGCAGAGCATTCCTCGTATCTATGCAACACTGGATAATAGGTAGGTATATCATTAGGCATCTATCATTGATATGGAAAGTAAGCTTTTTGATCAAGTTTTTTCTATTTTGATTGACCCTGGATCATCAGGCATCTATCATTGATATTGACAGTAATCTGTGTGATCAAGTTGTTTCTATTTTGATTGACCCTGGATCTAATTATAGTTATGTTAACACTGAATTGTTGGATAAGTGTGGTTTGAATAAAGACTTTCATGTAGAGTCTTGCTTAGTGTAGTTGGCTACAAGTACCAAGAAGCGAGTTCATCACTGGGTAAGATCTTGTGCATTTGAGTTGAATGATTTGCCTACATCATCACATTTGAAGTATTGTTATTGTGTTTGTACAACATGCAATTGGGTATGGATTGGTTATATATTTGTAGGACCAAAGTGGATTGTTATGACAAAGCCATTGAGTGCTTGAATGACAATGGAGAGAAGAGAATCTTACAAGTTAAGAATAAATCAACATCAATTAGGATGGTGACTGTTATGCAGAAAAAGCGCAGTCGTAGAAAAGAGTGTGTGTTATTTGCAGTGCACATTTCTAGTGATAAAGGTAAGGAGGATGAGGATGCAAAGATATTGAACAGGTACTCAATCTTACAATAATTTTAGGATGCGTTTCCAGTAAATATCTCATAGGTATCGCCTCATAGAGAAGTGGACTTTTCCATTGAGTTGGTACCAAGGACAGCACCAACATCAAAGGCATCGTACATGATGAGCACTCCAGAGTTAGTAGAGATGAAGTTGTAGTTGAAGGAAATGCTTGACAAGGGATACTTTAGACCAAGTGTATCACCATGGGGTGCACCGGTATTGTTTGTGAAGAACACAAATGGTACTCTTGTGTTGTGCATTGATTACAGGCAATTAAACAAGGTGACCATTAAGAACAAGTATCTGTTGCCGAGTATTGATGACTTATTTGATCAGTTGAAGGGAGAAACAATGTTCTCAAATATTGATTTCAAATATGGATATCATCAGGTACGCATATAGGAAGAGGATATTTACAAGACAATTTTTTGGACCAGGTATGGGAATTATGAGTTTTTTGTAGTTCCATTTGGCTTGACTAATGCTACAACTACCTTTATGTGCTTTATGAATAGTGTTTTGTGTCCTTATATGGGCAATTTTGTTATTGTATTCATTGATGACACATTGATATATTCAAAGAATGAGGAATATCATGCCAAGCATTTAGCAACAGTATTGAGATTGTTGAGAGAACATTAGTTGTATGTTAAGCTTAGTAAATGCAGTTTATTTCAAACAAAGTTACATTACTTGGGGCATGTGGTTTCCAAGGAACGCATAACATTGGATCCAGAAAAGGTAAGAGCTATCATGGAGTGGGAAGCTCCTAGAAATGTGTATGAGGTAAGATCATTCATGGGGCTATCAGGCTACTATAGGAGGTTCATCAGGAACATCTCTCGCATTTCATATCATATTACGTCACTGCAGAGGAAAGGTAAGAAATTTGAATGGACAGAGGAATGTGTAACTAGTTTTGAATAGTTGATGCGGTTGTTGAAAAATTCTCAAGAGTTAAAGATCGCAGATCTAGACAAAGATTTTATAGTGTGTACAGATGCTTGCAAGAAAGGGCTTGGTGGAGTCCTTATGCAGGAAGGATATGTAGTATGTTATGAGTTGCAGAAATTAAATGAGCACAAGAAAAACTATCTAACACGTGATCTTGAGTTAGTGGTGATCATTCATGCGTTGAAGATGTAGAGGCACTATCTTCTTAGAAGGAGGCTTGTACTAATGAGTGATCACAGTGGGTTGAGATAGTTGTTTGACCAGCCGAATCTGAATTTCTGACAAGTTAGATGGTTGGCCATGATCAATGAGTTTGATTTTGAGATCAGGTACATCAAGGGAAAAGAGAACAAGGTTGTAGATGCTCTTAGCAAGCGGATACAGATAAATCACATTGCAGTTATGAGTTCCTATGGAACATAATTACAGGATCGTATTTTACAGGCAGGTCAACAGGATGACAGGTATAAAGGGCTCATGCACAAGTTACGACAAGATACAGGTATAGGTATAGGTAAAAGTTCTCAGGATGTGGACTATAATCTCTTAGCAGATGGCTTGATCAAATATAGGGACATGATATATGTGCCAGATAGTAGTGATCTCAAGAAGATCATCTTAAGGGAGTTTCATGTGAAATCGTATTCAAGTACCCAAGCTACCAGAAGACATTGACAACAATGAAGAAATTTTATTATTGGTTGAATCTAAAGAAATATGTGGTAGAGTTTGTGGCTAGGTGCTTGGACTGTTATCAGGTAAAGGTAGAATGTAAACATCCAAGTGCATTGCTACGGTTGGTTATTATTCCAGAGTGGAAATTGGAGGTCATTTCCATGGATTTCATTACAGGTTTGTTGAGGACATCAAGACAACATGATTCCATCATGGTTGTGGTGGAAAAGTTAACTAAGGTAGCACACTTCATTCCAGTGAAGACTACCTATTTAGCTAGTGATGTGGCAGAGGTGTTCATCAGAGATGTGGTTATATTGCGTGGTGTTCTGAAGAAGATTGTGTTAGACAAGGATGCAAATTTCACTTCAAATTTTTGGAAGGAGTTGTTTGCAAGTTTAGGTACAGAGTTGGCCTTCAGTAAAAATTATCATCCACATACATATGGATAGAATGAGAGTTTCAATATGATATTGGAGGAAATGTTGAGGATGTATGTGATGCATCATAAGAGGAGATGGGAGGAGTACCTTCCCTTGGTCGATTTTTCTTACAACAATGGTTACCAGGAGTCACTAACATTGTTTGAGACACTGTATGGGCGGAGTTCTAATACTCCCACCAGTTGGAGTGATCCAGTGAACAGGGTATTGATCGAACCGTACATGTTAGTAGAAATGGAACAGGAAATGCAGGTAATCAAGAAGAATCTAAAGGCAACACAAGATAGGCAGAATAGTGATGCAGATTAGAACTGGTTATTTAACAAGTTTCAGGTTGGGGAATAGGTGTACTTGCGCATCAAGCCAAAGAATATCTCCTTGCGGATTGGATCATGTGACAAGTTGGCACATCGATTTTGTGGACCTTTCAAGGTTCTTGAAAGGATTGGGCTAGTAGCTTATCGACTTGCACTGCCTCCGACAATGGAAGGCCATGATGTTTTCCATGTGTCATTACGTAAGAAGTAAGTTAAAGACACTAATCATGTGATTGACTTATCTGTATTGCAAACAGAGCCAGATGGAGAATTCCAACTGGAACCTCAATGTATATTGCATAGAAAGGTGCTCATGCTCTGAAACTGAGAAATCGTGCTGGTTAAAGTGTAGTGGAAGCACTATGGGCCCGATGAAGCTACATGGGAGATGGCAGATAAGATACAGGCTATGTATCCTTCTTTATTCGTTGGATCATCGAATATCCTTGATAGATGTTTTGGTATATGTTTGATGTGATGTTTTGGTATATGTACATATGTATATGGATGTAAATACCGCCATGAGTTGTGTTATAAAGATCCAATAAGCGGTATGGTGTCATGTCATTATGGCGGTCATGTTGTTATGGTTGTCATGTTGGTTGCTTCTTAGCAGGTTGATCATTGTAAATAATTAAACGAGCTAATTTATAAAGCTCCATGGGAAATATTTTTTCTCTTAACAATATTGTTGGTTATAAGTGTCATTAAACACCAAGGGCGGTGTTTCCCCAAGGGGGAGGGTTCTGTAATAACCCTGGTGAAAATTCCATGTAATAAAAATTAATAAAGGCAAAATAGTAACCACAGTTATGGGACACTTATTCCAAGCTTAATGTTGGGAAAAACATCCTAGTGCGGGTGTTCATTTGGTTTAAAAAAACTGAGGAAATTGGCAAAGGCAATGGAAAAAGCTTTGGAAAGGCAAAGTGGCATTAATTGGCATTTATTTATGAAAATAATGGAAATTAGGAGAAAAGGAAGGTAAAAGGTCACAATTGCATGTGAGGAGGAAAATGAAGTAAAATAATGGAAAATGAAGAAAATGGAGACCTAATTGTCAGTTCAATTTTGGAGCTCGCTCTTTATTCTCTCTCACACACGCACTCTTGGACACTTAGAGTTTTCTTGGAGCACTTTAGCATTGGATCAAGAAAGGAAAAGAGGAATAAAATATCAAGAAAGGAAGAGTGGGATGAAGCAACTACAACGAGTTTACTTACAGGTATCGATTTTCATGTGTGATTTCCTTGCCAGATTTGGCATGCATGGTTATGCATGTGTATTACTAGTTCTCTTGTTGTCATTGGTATGGGTTTTTCCAGGTGTGACAGTGTTCTTCATCCTTGCCTTGCTATTTCCGGATAGCCATGGTGTGATGGGGTTCTCTTGTTTTGGTTGAGATGGATTTCCAGATGGATTCGAAACTGAGTGAGGTGGACCTCTGAATGGAAGAACACACGACCTAGTGATCCCTGAACCGATCTATGGATTGCAGTAAAGCCACTGGCCTAATGACCCCTGAATCGGACTATGGGTTCCGGTAAAGGTAGGTATTGTGTGCCTCGATGGGCATAGGAATCCTTGACCGGTGAATGGCAGGATATACGGTAAATCCTAGAGGTGGTTGCCCTTGATCAAGCCTAGGAATCCTCGTTGGTGAATGGCAGGATATGGTAAAGCCTGGAGGGTGGTGTCTCAGTTATGGCCTAGTGATCCTTGGATCAGACTTTGGATTGCGGTAAAGCCTAGAAACTAGGACAAGAAAATTCCTCACGGTGTAGGTGGAGAAATCTGGTGGCATCCATGCTTTTTTATGGCCTAGTGATCCTATGAGGATTGCAATAAAGCTTGTTTCTACTGATGAGGGTGAGTTTGTTTAGGCTCGGGAAGCCATGGTTGGTTCTTTTGGTTTGATTCCCACATTCATGCTTGGAATATGGCACAAGAGGTGATTGGTTGAAGAGAGATTTGACTCAGCCAAACTATGGTCAGGTGGAAAGTGGTAGTCCCATACCGGGTTGGATTTTGCATTCATGAATAAGAGTTCATTTCCTTGGTATTATATGTGTAAATGTATTGGTTAATATGTGGCATTTATGGTTGTTGTATCCTCATTATTTATGTTTTTTATATGTTGGTTATGAATATGTTTTATGACAGTGAAAATGTATGGTTCTCATCATGTTTTGAATTGTAAATGAATAAGCAATGAATTTATGACCTAGTAGATGATAATGCAGCTAATGATATAAGGCATCAATGCTTCTTAGTGATTCTTAGATAATTATGAGACCCCTATGCTCATATTTGTTGTTTAAACCTGCATAGTGCATATTTGTGACATGTTTGATGAAATGTATGTCATGGCTAGTAGGGGTCCCCTCATGCCACTGCTAAAAATTTCCCATTTAAATCATTGTATTTGTATTTCATTTCATTTCTATAAATTCCATCAAGTCCTAGGCAGATATTGGGTCCTAGCCCTGAAATTTATCTTAAATCTCGCAGTCATTAGCATAACACGGGCAAAAGAATACTGCAATCACACTCATGTAGGCTCATGGGAGCGACTGGGACCCACAGTCACTTGGAGGGTTTGAAAAGGGAGCGACTAGGACCCAGAGTTGCTTTCAGGGCTTGACAAGGGAACCACTGGGGCTCTAGGTCCTTGATTTGCTGAGTTTCCTTAGGGGTTGGTCAGCTGGAAAGGTGGGGTAGCTCCTGGAGGTTCTGTTGATGGTGTGGATGATGAGTTTGATTGATTTTTGTTGGTTCCACTTCCTTAAGGTGACCTAGGAGGTTGAATCAGATCCTAGTAGCCTCTTGTCACATGTTTACCCTAGCGGGCCGGTTAACTTGGGTAAATGTGGGAGGAGGGTGTTACAAAAACTTATTTTTCCCTAAGGAAAATTTTTAATTTTATTTAAGAAAACAAAATTACATGTTGTAGGATCTCCAAAAGCATTTGGAAAAAACCAGACAAAACTTGGTGCCCAAAAACAAAACAAAAAAACTTGTCTCCTTCTTGACTTTCATTATTTGGGTTGAATTTCCTTCTATCCTTGGATGTGAGCTGGGTACCATAGTCCCATCTTGATTAATTTTCCCATTTGTTGAAGGTTATAGTGGGTTCTGTTTTTCCTTATTAATGGGATTTATCAACTCCTCTTCCTCTTCTTCTTCCAGTAGTTGCTCTGGAAATTGCTATCCCTTGGGATTTTTGGTTGGCTTCATTTTATTCTGTGGATCTTTCTTTTCCATAGGAAAATAAATTTGTAGATGTCCAATTTGTAGACAAAGGCGACACCTAAAAACTGTAATCTCGAAATCTAAAAACTAGGTCCAAAATTGATAGTTTTGTGTTAGAACAATATGGTCAGGTAGTCCTTTGTTGAGGTATACCTCTACGCAAATTCTATCTAAATTGTATATTTCTTCTTAAATATTTTTGTGTCCATTTTGATGAATCTCCATATCATATTACCAATTCCTTCTAGAAATTTTTCATGCCAGAAGTGAAGGGGGAGATTATGCAAGTATACCTAGAGCGACATTTTGGAGGCTACCATTGAATTTGCATCGAATTCTAGGTTCCATGAGGTGAGAAAAAGTTTTGCATTTCCATAAAACCATGGACCCTATTGTAAAACATATTATCTGATCTCTAATGATTCAAATTTTACGATGAAGAAACCTTTGGAGCATAGATGAACCTCACAATTTATTGTCCATGTTGTTAAAATCCATTTAAAAAGAACCACTAGTTTTGGCCAAAAATTGTTAAACCTAGAGATGATTGCCTAGGATCGGAAAGATGTTCATAGATCATTTATATCTAATAGATTTGTTGTCAATTTCGTGACTTCATTCATCTATTCCACAATATAGGGACCAAGAATGTTTAAAGTCAGTTCAGATATTATGGAGCCTTTAGTCTTCCCTTTGAGGACGTCTTTGAATGAAGTGGATCCCTAGCATTGTCCCTTGACCGATACAATACCCTTAGGAAAACTATATCTAAGCACACCCCCCAACAATCACAGGTTGGGGATGATAGAAGATTTTTTTTCAACTCCATAGTCTTGTAGCATCAAATAATCTTACATAGATCTACCGACAAAGATCAAGCTCTAAACCTCCAATGGAATGCTTGATCTTTATGGATCTCCCTTTATAGATCTTTCACTAAAGAGTCCTTCCAAACCCTAATCAAGATTGACCGACCATATGGGAGTTTTGAAAAAATTGGACCAAGGATCTCGTGCCTAAACCAAAATGCTCACCTTTCACATCGAGGGGTTTTAAGAAGGATTGAAATTGATCTCTCAACTCCAAATCTAAATTTCGATTATCGAAAACCTCCAGATTTGTTGAAAAAACTCTTCTCCGGACAAATCCAACTCACTTTCCATAAATTTATTTTGAATGGGCATGTGATCCAAAATTTTCCTCCAAAAACCATGAACAACAAGCCCACGTGCCTCTGATCTAAGCCATGGGCCTTTGACATCTAACAAAAGTATAGATTTGAGGTATTGCACGCATGGAAACTTGGAAACACAATGATGAAACCAAACTGACTCAGAAATGCTCGTATAGAAGTGAGGATGTCAAGATCCAGCCTTTTGGAGGGCCGATCTATGATTGCAGATGACTCTGTCAATCATATTTCAAGCATTTCATAACCTTCACCTTTCTGACTATACCGTAATTACTGTGACATAAATGTTCCTGTAATCCATAGACTAAACAAATACCTCTCGCCTTTTGCCCAAATCCCATCCTTTTGCATTGTATAAATGGCAAGCATTGTTGTATCAGGCTTTGAGGGCATCGAGGGCAAACTGGAACCCTTCATCGCAAGCCTAGTGCATTTTGCAACCTAAAACCCTCGCCATCTTTGTCGCTCAATATGTGGCAGGAGTGTTATTCTATTGTCTGTGAGTTTCCTCAACTAATTCTCTAAGGTTGATGTTTTATTTTTTCAAAAAGTAAAACTTATAACAATAACATTATATATTCATTATGTCGAGACGTTATATAAATATGGGGGAGATGTTGTAGTGTCCATAAAATGAAGTGCTATATCAAATAATAATAACAATAACAATAATGATAATGTTTAAGTAATAAAAAATATAAATAATGAAAATAATAAATTACTTCAATTCAATTTATTATATTGTAACTTTGTTTTTATCAATAAAATTAAAGGTTCATAATATTCGTTTCATATTAAAATAAGTTTAAATAATGATAATTGTGTTAAGAGGTGCTCTCTAGCCCATTATGGTAAAGATGTTGTAATTACACCGGAGGAATTATCTTTGCTGGAGTGGGGTGAGAAAACACTATTCACCCCACCCAATCAAAACACTTTCTCATCGCCCTTCTTTCAAGTAAAAAATTGACAAATGTAATCGTCGTCTTTGTCCTCCTTGTCTGTCATTCATTCTATCTTGAAATACGTGCCACAAAAGAGCATGGGATCCACTATGCTTCCACTCTCCCCCTGGGAAGTCTTTGCAACGACCACCATACTCGATCCCTCCATGTTAGTCAGGGTCTCTTCATTTGTCTTGATCCGGAAGCACATATAAAACATGATTGACAAACCTGCAGTTCGAAGCTTTCCCTCAATGCCCACCCTGCCACTGTTCAGAGCAGCTTCGTCCCTGAGATTTGCCACCAAGTTCTCTACTGCCTATTCTCTACCCTCCCCGAAGCCTTTAATTGCTGAAGGGCTCAGGGTTTCGTTCATTAAATTTCTCTGTCGGCTCCACCACAGCGGTCCATAGGCGGTCGTGCTGATGTTGCACTAGTTGTTGCTGAACAGTTTCTGCACACCCTGGACAGTCGGGCGCCCGCGAAGAGGGAGCCCTTTTGTATGAGAATGAAGATGTTTTTGTATCCCCAAGCTAGCAGCAAGACTTTTTCATAGAACACAGTTGATAACTCTGCATGTGCCAAGCTAAGAGCCCAGAGTCTAAGATAAGATGTAGTGTTGGAGACTACACCCAATACAAATTCAATTGTATGTATCATCTGGTGTACGAAAATCTCACTAAATTCAAATTCCCCATTTTCAGAGTCAAGATCATGATCCATATCAAAAGAATTAGCGTCTGAACTTGCAAGAATGCCATACGCACGACCTTCAAGCCTCTGTTCATGTTGCCTTTTTGGAAGCAGAGGCTTTGGAAGAAGCATCCAAGGTACTGCAACAAGTTCGAGAAGTAGTAGCACCATATGAACATTCCTCTGACCCAAAAAAAGTTGATTTTCACCAAGTTCATCAATTGGGCTTAAGAATATATATATCATGACATGATAAATATCAGCTTAGGAACCAGTGCACCACTTAATGATTATGAGGAGCGAAAGATAGCCAAACAGGTTGTTCAAAAAAATAATCTAGGGCACGAATTGGTACCAAATATTCAGTGGATTATGAAAGAATTTTGCATTGAATTAGCTCATAATAATTCCCAAATTCATTTGTGTAACTCCCAACAGAATAGAGAGTTTCATCTTTGGTGAGTTTAAAAATGGCAACTCAGTTCGACTACTCTGCCACACCATATCAACTCCAAATGGATATGCCTCACGAACCTTTATCAACCCTATTGAATAAGCATCCCTGCATGAAGAATCACAACATGCATAGGCAAATGGGCCAAAAATGTTAAAGGGAACTTAAAAGAATTCATTGTAGATGAGTCCACAGTAAATTGAGAAGATTGCCATCATAAAAATCACATAAATACCTCCAAAGTCATCTCCATTTTGTCTCCAAGTTTCTAACTACCAAGTTTGCTTTCTCTGCATATAAGCCACAAGGATGCAAGTAATAAGCATATACCATGGCACTAGTCTTCAAACATTATAGCGAACAAAAATGGGAATGTAACGATGTTGAATACACTAGGATTTTCCTCTTGGTACTTACCCACACCATATGCATCAACTATTTATTGGAAAGCAGTGGTAAATTTATTTGTTTTGAAATATGTGGGTGGTGTCTCCTTTGTATAAAGCACTTGGAATATAGTTCCAACCTGTGAGTTACTATCCACAGTTGCAGAATGAAATGCATCTTGAACCTGAGTTTTTGCAAATACGGGGCACCACCCCTCAACAACTAGACACTTCCTTGTAATATCAATGCTTAGCATGTTCAGAGTGTTGTAGACAAATTTATTTGTTCTTACTAAAAGATTCCACTGTTCAAACTGATATCCAATTTTTGTCAACACATTATCCCGATGGCGAATGTCGGCATCTACTGTGATTTGCAGCTTTGTGAGCCTTCCAGAAACCTCTCCTATCATTTTCCTTTGTTTAATAATTTCTTCAGGGAAATGATGGCGATTTTCCCCAAATACTTCACAAATATTCATTACTTTAGTCCTTGCTCACTCTCCAAAATAAAAAAAATAACAAAAACAAATTTTTCAACCTTTTCCCCGAAGACGGGATCATTGATAGGTTGCTCAGCTGTAGACTTATTTAAGAACATGCTACCTCTTGTAGCACAAAAAAGAATCCTTTCAAATTGTATTTCCTTTACTTTGGGAACAAGGCCACTAATAAACCCCAGCCTTACTTTCTTTGAAGGTTTTGTCAACATTTCCTGCTCTAATAACAATGGGCTATCCATAGATCCTTCCCCAAAATATGAGGTTTCTTCTATTTCTCTCTGATGAGCAGCCACATCACTTCAAGCTAACGAGAAGAATGAACCAACTTTTTGTAGTGCAAGCTTAAATTCCTGAAGCTCGTTGTGAGAACGCTGCAACTTTTCATTATTTGCATTAATCTCTACAAGTTCTACTTCAAGTTCACCAAGCTTTATCTCAAGGTCATCCAACTCAATATATGGACGTAGAGCAGACTTTGTAGAAGGTGATAACCTAGATTTAATCATTTTTTCTCTAAAAAAACGCAACTTCTATGACATTTCTACAGATCGTTTCACCTAATTAGCATAAGTCCATTGAAACAGACTCTTGTTTGCATTAATATCCTTGAATTGAAGAAGGTCGAGTTGTCCGAGGTACGCGATGCTATCATGTGCAGACTCAACAAGAATGATAAGCTAAAATAAATTCATCTCCTCCGAATGGAGGAGATCCATAGGAGGGAAACAACTCTCGTTTCTTGTCATGGCTATGGCAAAGGTCTACGCTCACGGATCCTAAAACTTAAAAATCCCACTCATTGTCAACTGCAATTTACCACCAAGGAATTGTAAGGATGATCGGATCTATTATTCTCTTCCGTTGAGGGTATTTACTTCTCCCAAACCCTCCTTTGCTCCGTACCAACCTAACGTATGAGCGCCTCGTAGGCGAGGTCGCAGTCAACGATGCTTATTATAAGGTGGGAACCAACCCATATGCTCATTATAGGGCCATATCTTTCCTGGAGCCTTTTCATTGCGCTACTAAAATGGTTCACGGAAAATTCCAGCTGAAGGAGATTTCCTACAATCAACAGAGTCAACGGGCCTGGTGATAGGTTCCACGGCTGCCTGCTCGTCCCCAAAAGGAATCGGAAAAATAAAACAAAAGTTAGGAAAAGAAAGAAGAGATGAAGAAACAAATGGGTGCATAAGAGAATATCCATTGAAATTCGAATGAAGTGTTTGCTGCAGTGACTCTAAGAAAAAGAAGGCTCTCAAATATATAGCATACACGAACATAGACAGCCTTCGAATTTTGAGAATTTGTGGAGCATAAATGAACTTCCCTTCTTCTGGGAATTTCATCGAAGTTGTGGAGTTTGAGGAGCATGATCATGGCTTTGACGATATGGACGAACATAACACGATAAAAGTGATAGAGCATGTTTCCAATTTCATTAAATCTGCTTCTTGACATCAATACTACACCACTTAAGGAGTACTCATTGGATTCTATTTCATTCATGAATGTTAAGTTTATATGCATGGCTATCTTTATGTTCTGGAAAGAGCAGTCGCAAAATTTCTTAGAGAGCTTCCTTGCCTTCTAGTATTTTCTCAAATAAAATATATGAACTACCTCAATTGTGCTACACCATCAACAATGCATTGGCTTATTTAAAGTATCATTTAACGTTAACGCTATTGTTTTATGATTTAGGAACTTAAACAATTTATATCTTCAACTCATTGTCTAATTCCAAACAAAATTGATAAAATCCAATTTTCGTTGATGTCTTTCACAACAACTTGATTGAAATAATTAATGTTATAAGATATTTTATACTTATAGGATCTTGTACATATCATAAGTAATGATAGATCTGAGACTTTTGTGATCCATAGATTAGATAAATGTCTTTTCAGATTGATCACATCATTAGGATTTGGTGACATTTCGAACCAATTAATCTAGTTCATCCTCAGGATGAGCCACATTAGTTGGTTCGAAACGTCGACCAAATCCTAATGATGTGATCAATCTGAAAAGACATTTATCTAATCATAAATAATGTTATACTATTTGAAACCTTATTCAAATTTTATTAAAACCAACATTTAGTAATTAATTTTAATTAAAAAACCTTTAACTCTGTAATTGTGTGGTCCAATATTATTTTAAAAATTAAATAATTTATTTTTATAATTTAAAATTTTTGTTATATAATAATATAATAATTTTTTGAGAACCTCTGAAGCGCTGCAGTCCCTGCAAACCCTAGCTGCTCTCCCTGCGCGCTGCAGCCTCTGCGGCTGCGCCTGCTCTGGCAGGACCTCCTGCTTCTACCGCTGCTTGGTTGGATCCCTCAAGACTTTGCTTCGTTTGCGAGTGCCCCTGCGCTGCGCCTGCCCTCGCAGGGCCTACTGCTCCTGTTGCGGCCTGTTGTTCCTGCTGCCTCTGCTGTGTTGGGTCAATGTCTAGGCTGGGATCCGAAGGCTCTCCCTGCGCATCCTGAGCTCTGCTAGGGTTTCTGCTGCGTGGCTGCCCCTGCGGCGGCCGACCTCAGGCCCTCCCTATGGAGACGCTGGGTGCTGCTACGGATTCTCATTCTACTCCCGCCTTCGACGCCTTCAACCAGCTTCTTGTCGGGTTGCCTCAGAAGAAAAGAAGCGAAGCATCCAAATTTGTTAAGAAGCTCGATGAAATTCCTGAGATCTCTTTGCCTCCGGAGGCCCCCATTCAAGTAGCTTTATCTTTGGTAGATAGAGGTCTCATCGGCCAGTTCACGGGTCTGTGGCCATCTCCGAAAACTACTGAGCAATGGGTTAGCAGGAACTGGGCTCCTTTGATTAAGGAAAAGGTTACCTCTTACTTTCTGGGAAAAGGGTACTTCCTCTTCAAATTTTCCTCCAAAGAAGACAAAGACTTGATCTTTCAAAATGGGCCGTATTTCATGGGTTCTCAGGGCCTCTATCTGAACAAATGGACTCCGGACTTTGATCTGGCTGTCGATGTCCCCAAGGCTGTTCCAGTGTGGGTTCGTCTTCCAAACCTCCCAGTTCACTGCTGGAACTGGAGTTCCTTGAGACACATTGGCAACACTCTCGGGAAATTCATAGATCAGGCAAACAATAAGGACCAGTACGACTGTGCCAGGATCTGCGTGGAAGTAGATCTAGAGGTTGGTCTTCCAGAGGCTATAAAAATCAAAGTCGGAAGCTGGTCTCATGTTCAGATCTTGGACTATGAGCAATTGCCGTTCAAATGCAGGAAATGCCACGTTCATGGACATTTTGCTAGAAACTGTCCGTCCAACGCTGAGTCGGAGAAAGGGATTGAAGAGGGTCGGAACCAAGTCAAACGAGTAAAAACCAATCACAAAGGGCAAAAACCGGGAGGACCCTCTGGGAAAGGCTCTCAACAGGCCAATGTTCAATGCCCCCCTCCCAAAAAGGCGCAAGGAAACAAATTTGACCCTTTAAGCCAGCCGACAGAAGATTCTCAGGAGAACGAGACACAAGATCCAGTTTCTCCTAGCAAAGATACTCCCTCAGCCTCCCTCAACGGAACAAGTGCTGAAGATCCCAATGGTATTCCCTTAGATGATGAGGAAGAAGAGCAAGAAACGGACAAGTCAGAGGAGGAAGGAGAAATAGAAGAATCCCAAACCTCGATACGAAGATCTACAAGAGGCCGTAAATCTGACAGGGAAAAAAGAGAGCAGGAGACTTACAAAGATAAGTTACAGGGCAGTCAACCAACTCTGGAAAAGTTGCTTGCCTCAAAGCCAAGGATGTTGAAAAATCAGACTCATGGCTCCAAGGGGGCCCATCATAAACATAAATAATGAAGATCATCTCCTGGAATTGTAGAGGTATGGGGAGTAAAGTCAAGGAAGAAGCCATGAGAAGCTTAATAAGAACAGAAATCCCAGACATACTTCTCGTCCAGGAGACTAAGTTGGAAGACGTAGTCTTCCTGCAAGTATGCAAGAAACTTTGGTTCAAAAGTGAAGCAAGAGCAATCTCTGCCTGGGGAGCTTCGGGAGGGATTGGCACTCTATGGAACCCTAACAAATTTGTAGTCACCTTTGAGGCTAGAAATACTCACTGGTTGCTGTTGAAAATGCAAAATTTGGATACCAAGGAAATACTTTGCCTCTTCAATGTTTATTCTCCGGTCAATGTTGGGGAAAAAAAGGAATGTTGGGATACTATAAGGCAACAAGAAGACCTGGCAAATCTGGAAAATATAATTATTGCTAGAGATCTTAATCTCACGCTCCACTCGTCTAAAAAAAGAGGAGGCAGCGCTGTTCGTGATCTGGCAAGGGAATGGGCAGAAGATCTTTTGCAGGACTGGGACTTGCTAGATATCAAACCCTCTTCCGGTAAGTTCTCTTGGTCTAACAAAAGAGTGGGCCCTGGTCATATCGCTGCCAGATTAGATAGATTTTTCATACAAAGCTTTTTTCTGTTACTAGGATTAGAACCCAGAATGCACATCCTTGCTAACAGCGTATCGGACCATAAGCCTATAAAGCTTGAACTCCTGGCCCATCCAGACCTGGGCCCTATTCCATTCCGTTTTAGTCCTCTCTGGGTCAAAGAATCAAACTTCATGCAAATTTTCAAAGATTGTTGGAGTCAGCCTGTCAATGGTTCTCCCTTCTATATCTGGGAGGAAAAACTCAGAAGGGTAAAGGGCGATCTAAAACGATGGGAAAAAACCCTGTCCAACCCGGCTACAGAAAGAAAAGCCATCAAAGTCTCTCTCGCCTCTCATCAATCTCATATGGAGCACGTTATTGTCACAGAGGAGATCCTAGACCAAGAGGCTCATTTGCAACAACGCTATCATAAGGCCTGCCTAGCTGAAGAAGAATACTGGAGATTAAAATCTCGAAATCTCTGGCTCAAAGCAGGGGACAGGAACTCTGCCTTTTTCCACAAACAAACCCAAGTCAGGAAAAGCTTCAACATTATTTCTGAGATTAAGGAGGATAACGCCACCTTCAAGGATTTTGAAGACATTAAAAAATCAGCCTTCTCTCACTTTCAAAACTTGTATAGTGAGGATAAGGACTCGGATCAATACTCAGATCTGCTTGACGTCATTCCTTCTACAATTTCTCCTCGTATGAATGAGAACCTTGAGGCCAAAGTCACCAAAGACGAAGTCAAAAAGGCCCTCTTTGATATGGATCCGGATAAGGCCCCCGGGCCGGATGGCTTTTCCGCCAGGTTCCTTCAAGTTTGTTGGCCGATTGTTGAAAAGGATCTGCTCAAAATGGTTCAGAAGTCTCAAAATGATCAGAAAATAGGAGGAAGCACAAACTCCGCTTTCCTAGCCCTAATACCAAAGGAAAAAGGTGCCAACAACTTCAGCAAATTCCGCTCGATTTCCTTATGCAATACTGGGTACAAGATTATCACAAAAGTTATTGCAAATAGACTGAAGCTCATTCTTCCCAAAATAATTCCGGAGAACCAAGGAGGCTTCATTCAAGGAAGGCAAATCGTGGACAACTTCACCCTTGTTCAAGAAGCAATCCACTCAAGTCTTCTTCGAAAAGAACAAGGTATGGTGATTAAACTTGATTTAGCAAATGCTTTTGATCGTGTAAATCATAGCTTTCTTTTAAAAGTAATGAGCAAATTTGGCTTTGGAGCAAATTTCATCAAATGGATCCGGGCATGCATCTCGGAACCATGGATCGCTCCTCTTGTAAATGGAAGAGCCACTGATTTCTTTAAAGCTTCACGAGGGCTAAGGCAGGGGTGTCCTCTTTCCCCTCTGCTTTTTGTCATCCAAGCCTCTGTCCTCAGCTACCTGTTAGACAAAAAGATGCAAGATCAAGATATCAACGGACTGTGTATTGCTAGAGGGGTAAAAAATATAAACCACGCCCTATTTGCGGACGACACTCTGTTTTTGGGAGCTGCCTCTCTCTCCTCCGCCTCTAAATTTAAAGCATTTTTGGATGATTTCAGTGAAGTCTCTGGCAGCGTTGTAAATAAGAACAAATGTCATATCTACAGCTGGAACACCTCGCCCAGATTGCTCTCCGCTATTTCTAGATGTTTGGGTTTTGCTGCCTCCTCCAATTGGATCTCCTTTAAATACTTGGGCCTTCCTGTTTTCCATAAGAAATCTACAAGAAAAGACTGGCTCCCTCAACTGGAAAAATTCAAGTCTAGGATCCAAGCTTGGGGCTTCTCCTGGCTTAACACTGCTGGCAAATCTGTCCTTATTAAATCTGTGCTCTCCAGTCTTCCCCTATTTCAATTCGCTGTGCTTCTCGCTCTGGCAAGTATATTAAAAAAAATGGAAGAACTCATGCGGAGGTTTTTTTTGGAAGGGAGGTAAAAAGAATGAAAACAAGATTCCCCTTATCAGTTGGGAAACCATCTCCAAGCCTCTGAGGGAGGGTGGGTTAAATTTCAAAAATCTCTGTCAGAAAAACGTGGCTATGGCAGCTAAGATTATTTGGAGGATCATAGCACCCAAGCCTGGCTGGGCCCAATTGGCTCTCTGGAAAAAGTATTTCAGGGGTCCTCGTTCCTCCTGTTTAGACAATGTAATCCATTTGCCTTATTCGTCTTTTCTCAAACTGTATGTTAAAGCTGCTCCCTTAATCAAAGCGCACTCCTACTGGATTCCAGGAAATGGCAAAAAGATCAATATCTGGGCTGATAAAATTATGAATAACGACCCAATTGAAGACAGAGCCTCCATTAGAGCGCTGTGTTGCTGGATGGATAGAGAGGGGCTGTGTTCGTTGTGGGATATTTCTCTTTGGAAAGACTCTGCCTGGGCAGGGTGGAAACGAATTGAGGTGTCGGCTCACCTGACACTCGAATGGTCCACGCTGCTGGACCTCCTCCATGGCTTGGCACCCACGCGCATGAGGAAAAAAGATGTGAAAGGCTGGGGGTCGAATGCCAAAGGTTACACTGTCTCCATGGGATATGACAAGCTGAAAGAGAGGCCTTACGTCCCTCCTGACCCTGCACCTTGGCAGGGGGTTTGGCGTTTTCCTTCATGGCCCAAAGTCGACTTCTTTGCTTGGCTCCTTTGCCACGGCAGGATCCTTACGTATGACATCTTGCAGAGAAAAGGGTTCTATGGTCCCTCCATCTGCTCGTTGTGCAATGAAAATGCAGAGACTGCTGCCCACCTAGTCCTCGAATGCAAGTTCTCTAAGCAGATCTGGTCCTCCTTCATTCACAATTTGGATCCCAACTTTTTGCTCCCTCGTTCCACTGCTGATCTTTTTTCTAATTGGGCAATCAGATATCCTGGCCCCCCTTCTAAAAATCAGCTAATTAAATCTGCATGGGTTGTCCTTCCAAAGGTTATTTGTTGGCAGATCTGGCTAGAACGAAACAGAAGAATCTTCAGAAATATTAAACAGAATCACAAGGTCTTAGAAATCAAGATTAAATTTCATTTAAAGGAGTGCTTGACTGATATAAAAGATGATTCCAATCTCAGCCAAGAGGACATTGCTTGGAGATCTTCCCTTGACTTGCAATTTCAATCAGCAGTTAGAAACGTCCCTCCTCTCAAAGACTGGCAAATAAGGAAATCCGAAACTGACCTTAAAGACTGGCTCAATTCACATTCAAGGCACTCTCTCTTTTTTGATGGGGTAGCAAAGGGCAATCCGGGCAAAGCTGGTGCTGGAGGTGTTGTTGTAAGTCCAATTGGGGAAAAAATTCATACCTTTGCTTGGGGGCTTGGATTCTCATCTAGCGTTCAAGCTGAAGCTTTGGCCCTCTACCAAGGCCTCAAGATCCTCAAAGATTTAAATATAAGTGAAGCTAATGTCATAGGGGATTCCCAGATCATTATAAATGCAATGGTTTCCAACTCCCCAGCCTCGGATCTCAAACTAGCAAGGCTGATATCCAGAATTAAGGGTATGGAAAACGCTTTTCAGAAGTTGAATTACTATCATGTGCTGAGAACTCACAATAAACAGGCGGACATTGAAGCCAATAAAGCTACCCTCCTCTCTGCCGGGGTCAATATGAAAGACGAGGAAGAATCTTGGGAACCTATCCCATAAGTTGTCCGTGGTCATGTTTTACTGTTGGCTCTTAAATAAATTTTTTTGTATCTTTAAGTTAGGGAAAATCTCTGAAATCGAATTTTTAGATTGTCTGTCATGGAAGAAGTTTGCAAGCTTCGGCTGCATTTTCAATATTAGCAGTAAGATGCATCAGGATTTAGACATCCTCAATGTAATCAGATTTCTGGCATTCAGGCCAAGATGAATATTAATATTCACATACTTAGTTCTTGTCAAAAAAAATATATAATAAATATTTATTTTTTTTCGGTTGAAAATGGAGATTATTGGAATACGATTAAAACCAATATTTAGTAACCAATTCTATTTGAAAACTTTCAACTTTTGTAATTGTGCGTCGAATATTGTTGAAAAAATAATACTTTATTTTTATAATTTTAAATTCGTATTATAATTATATAATCAGCCAGCTTTACGGCCCAGGTGTTATCTTTGCTCGAGGTGGGGTGAACAAACATTGTTCACTCCACCCAATCAAAACGCTTCCTCATGTATACATTAAGGTAAGTAAAAAATTGACAAGTGTAACTTGCTTGACTTCGTCCCCAGATTCGAACTATTTGTCATTCATTAAATAACGAAATGCGTGCACCTGAGCGTGGAAAAGATGAAGACCTTTTTGAGTTCTAACGTATTCCAGCCTCCGCTTTGCTCGTGGGACGCCATGGCCGGTAAGCTCTAATAGTACATCCAATAGAACTTTAATATATGCAATAATGGCCGATGGCTATAAAGGCCAACCTCAAGTGAATCTCCGGCGGAATGTCCAATCCCATGGCGTTTGAGAAGCTTGGCAAAAGACCATATTGAAAATTGTCCCACATTACGATAGGAGAGGCTTACTTCTAATTCAACCCCAGGTCCTATCGGTGTCAGCGTGGCCAGCACGTTGGGGTCCATGAGGGGCCACCGTCACGAGCCGCAACCAGGTAACACGGCGTTACTTGAAATCAAGAAACAACGGCATGTAAGAAAGATAGATCTATTGTCTTGTTTGTTTTTGGGTTGATCATCCATCCACCTTGGTGGCGATCCCATAGTATAACATCCGTCCTCTCCCACAGCAGCCCATCGGTGAACGAATCAAGACGACGGGGGGGGAAATCCAGCGACGCCCAACATAAATTCGGTCGAGTATTTGTTGATGTTGTAGTAGTGGCCTCAGATTTGGTTAAAATGGGTGACGATTTGGAAAGCAAGAACAATGGTAGTGGGAAACAATTTGACGATTAATTGCGCTCATGAAATTCTTGTCCATTGCATTCTTTGTCGATGATTTTTCGGGAGCATAGGTTGTGTGAGATGCTTACATGAATACGCCAATTATCAATCCATTGATTAACCAACTTAAATTATTTCCCGACTAATTACCGAAAGTCTTTGTAGATCTGATAGAGATTCAAAACAACAATGATAATTTGTATGGATCGAAAGGCCTCTTGTAGATAGAAATGAGAGATTCAAGATAACTTGATAATTTATAAGGATATGTGACCATATTTAGCAATGTATCCATAGTGAGTGCGACGTCAAGTTGCTCTAACTCTTCGAATATATCAAATTCTATGGATTTCTTCACTTTTAATTCCTTCTGTAAATGTATAGAGATAAAACTTGTTAAGCGTGTAGAAATAATTCTTTGTGATCATAATCTCATATATTTATTATTGGGAGAGGGAGTTTTTAGCGTGTAGCCAGTTTTTTGACCTCGACATGTATAAACATCTATGCACATTAAATGTGGAGAGTACAACCTTTGGTTCAGAAGTTGTGCCCTATGGGACTCATACTTTGTCAATCCAGGTAATTCATTTTCAAGCAGAAAGAGCGGTTGTAACGAGACAATAAATGTTGAAGCAAAAGAAACACGAATTTTCTATATACGCTTAGGTGCTTCTGTTGTGAAGTATCACAAATCTTTGCAAGCAACCCTTTTCTTCAATAGGTCATTGGTATGGATATACACTTGTGAGTGGTATTATTTGTTCTAAATTTAAGGAGACGATTGTTGATTCCTACGATTGGTTATTGTTATTTTATTACATTAAACTCAAAATATAAAAATATAGGAAGTAGCTACAATTTTGGTGCATAAGCATTCGGGACCAAACATCACCCCACATACAAGCAAAAACTCCATTGATATTCATTGAGGAATTTTGTTAGAAAAAATTAATACAAAGCTGACGAATATATTGTTGATAAATTACAAGGTTTGAAGAACTTTATTTTGTAATAAATGTTTTTCAAATAAATTCTATTAACAATTACTGTAGTGTTCATTTTCCTTTTCAATTTAATCTCCTATTACATTCTTTACAATATATATAGAAACTAAATTGCCATATATTTCACTTTATTATTGTTTCCACATTCCCCACTTAGGCTTTTAATTTGCACCTCTGGTGCAAATGCTAGTGTTTAACATTTTGACTACATCAAAATAAAATAAAATAACAAGAAAAAGAAAATAATTATAGTTATCAATAAAACATTCACGAGTCCAAACTATATAAAACTAAAACTAAAACTAAAATACAATACACCATCATTGTATTAAATTTATAATTATAATTAATAATTAAACTAGCCCTGGAATCATGTAACTCCCGGATGGAAGCCAAGCATTAGAAGGATCAAATCTCTTGAGATGCAAACCTCTTTTAGAGTGAGAAGTGATTTGATCCTCTCGGTGCTTTAGTGAATGCAGAGGTTAAATGAATCTGAAACAATTCCTAATGCAAAACATATGATTAACCAACCTAAAATCATCTTAACCCTAAATATATCAAGCTGCGAGAGGGATCAATTATTTCAAGGTACAAGCCTCTATTTTCGGTGCAAAACTTGAGCATGTACCTATCGAGAGGGTTGAGTCCTCTCACTTCGGTTGATAGATCTAGAGGTTGAGATGGTTGGGGCAAATTCATATTTCAAAACATACGATTAACCAATCTGGTCCATCTTTCTTCTTGTCACTAAAACCATTTTTATTTAGAGTGATTATTCAACATTTGTGGAAAAAGCCAAAGGAGTCATTTCATAACCACTGACAGATTATTTTAAGAATACCATTGGAAAAACTATGGATTATCAGCTTTAAGAACCCAGCGCTAATGCTAAATTGACTCTCGGACACTCAATTTAAAGATATTTTATCCATGTAATTGTTTTATAATTTTTGTTGATTTTATTCTAAATAATTGACTCTCAAATTTTAATTTTTAATTTTAAATTTTAATTATAGAACTAGATATCTTCAGTTGTGGATTCTTACTCAAATTTTAGAGAGATCAAATTTTGCAACAAAACTACAGACTTCTTTTCTGCTTACAAAACTTGAGTAACGTTTGCATCTCGGGGAAATTTGATCCCTCTAAAGCAGTTGACAGATCCAATTAGATGGATAGACTATATATATATATATATATATATATATATATATATATATATATATATATATATAAGGGATCAAATCTCTTAGAAATGCAAACATTTACTCAAGTTTTGTGCTTAAAAAAGAAGTGTGTGTGTGTGTATATATATATATATATATATATATATATATATATATTTATTTTGTTTTATAACATAACACATTACAGAGCTGAAATCGTGAGGGTTCGCTCAATTGGTCGAGGGCTCGTTGCTAAACACTTCGCAACGTCAGGGGTCCACTGTGATTTAATTCTCTTCGACGCTGAGATTGGTTTGATTAGAGGATTTCATGCAAGTGGGATGAGATTCCTTTGGGTGGATACGCGGTTTTCTCGGGCGAGAAAAATATAAATAAATACGTTACAACATTCTTCCATGCGGGTTGAAATTGTCTATAGCGATGGCATTAGTTTGTTGCAATTTTTAATTTTAAATAATTTTACCTCTCAATTATGTCTTTTATTTTTAATTTTAATTATAAATCAGACATTTAATAATTAATAATTTTTATTTATATTTATTTTTTTATTTTATTTTTTTTAATGTAATTTGGCTAGAGACGAAATGTTGCTGTTTTGTTGTATTTTTCCGCTGGGTTGGAGAAGCGCCTCAACACGTGGCCTTATCGCTGAATCCATCTTAACTTTGAATCTATCAGAAACGTGAGAGGGATCGAATATCTCAAGGTGCAAACATATTTATGAATACAGCAACAGGTAAATGTTTTTACTTGAGATTTTTATCCTCCCAATGGCAACAGATCCAAATTCGGATCGATATAGGTTAGTTATATATATATATATATATATATATATATATATATATATATATATATATTAAATTTAATTAGATCTGAGTGCTCTCAGTCAATATAGCGGAGACATTGTAATGTAATGTTTAACATTTTGACTAGTCAAATTACATTATAAAATAAATACAAATTTTTAAGCATGACTGTAAATGTAAATCTTTAAACTCAATCAAAATAAATAAAAAATAAAAAATAAAATAAAAATGACCCATGAGTGCGGCCAGGTAACATTCATGTGCAATATAGCCTAGATTTAAAGGGGGGGGAATTAAATCAACCTGGGTCGTCTTAACTCCTAATCTACCAAGAGTGGAGAGGAATCATGTCTCATATTGAGATACCAAACCTTTTTTAGAGTGAAAAGTTTTGAATGTTCTTGATGCTTGAGGTTAATATGGATCTGCGTTGCTTTAATTATTAATAATTATAATTGTAATAATTTTATTTTAATTTAATTTGTATTTTATGTAATTTAGTTGAGTCAAAATGTTTACAACAACAACAACATCTCTTCCATATTAGGTTGGAGAGTACTTCTTCTTGCCATAAAGAAAAAAAAATCAAATCACTGGTAGTTTTTTTCTAATTTTGCCTCTAAAATGATTTTCATTTTAAAGAATTTAGGTTCCTCTCGGGGCTTGATAGATCTTGAGTTAAGATAGATTTATATATCAATAATCTTAATTATTATTTAAATAATACCTATGAAACATACTAATCGCGGTATAGCATAGATGTTGGCGAATTATTTTATTAAGACTAGTGACGTGAAGGTCATTGGTTTGAAGCTTAAGTAGGTAAAAATCCGAGTGATATTGGGTGTCATGGCTTGGAAAGAGATTTAATCCTTGAGCGACTTTGTGGGCAAGTCACCATGGTGCCGGTTTAACATGATATTATATATATATATATATATATATATATATATATATATATATATATATATATATATATATATATATAAGCCATCTTAACTCTAGATCCATCGACATCAAGACAAATCAAATCTCTAGAGATGCAAACCTCTTTTGTGAGTGCAAAACTTGAGGAAATGTTTGCACCAAAGAAATTACCCCTCTCGGTGCTTGATAGATCCGGAAGTTAATATGAAAGTAGTTGATTTAATTGTTGGCAATTATAATTTATGTTGAATCTCATTTTATGGGATGTATTGCGTTAAGTAAGTCATTCAAATGCATGACCCAAATTTCCATGGGAGGTAGCCATAACGAGACTAATTTCTCATGATTTTTGAATAGTCCACTTAGCACTCATTGCATCGGAGTGATGCTCATAGAGGCTCAAAGTGGGATTTAAAATGTATTTTTTGTTTTATTTGTATTTTATGTAATTTTGTACGGCAGAATTAAATGTTTACATAACATTACATAACATATTCCAACATCTCTTCCATGGGTTGGAGAGCACACATCGGTGTAACAAGTAGAAATCAAATTTCTTAGGGTGCGAAAATTTCTCGGAAGTTTTGCCTTCAAAAAAGTTTGCATTTTAAGAGATTTGATTCCTCTTATTAACCCGTAGATCCTAGTTAAGATGGATCCTATAGCAAAATTCTCCGTTATTTTAAAAAATCTCATGACAACAACCACGGGACGTAGAATGAGCGCGATGGGGTGTGTGCTAATAAGGCACTCACTTGATGCCAGAAGGTCAGAGTTCTAAACTCCATAGGAAAAAATCACTTAAGTTAAGGGGTGGTGGCAACCCGGATGGTCCCAGCCACAAATAATTCAATGGATTAAATGCCCTCCCTTCGCATTTTTTAACACCGAAGGTTAAGTGTGTAGTTATCTCAAAACTCACTGGCCAACAAAGAAAAAAAATTATTCTCACAGCAACATAATTTTGTTTTACATAATTTACTAAGCATTCAAATTCATGTTTATATTTATATAATGATTTTAATGATTTTAAAAGTTAACAAAACCTTATAATTAAGAATAAAACTTATGTATAATTTATATTTATATAATTCATACAAAATAAAGCTTATTATTAAATTATTTAAAAAAAATTATAATGATAAAAAAAACCTATACAAGCATCCTAAATTATGGTAAAAATGTAAATCAATAATAAATATGTAGTTTTTTTCCTCGAGAAAAAATCGTAATTTAGTGCTAACGGTGAGTACAAAATTACATTTAAATTCACATAAATATGTAGATGCACAGATAAACAAACTAAACGTTGTGGACAAGTACAGTTACAATAAGAGAATAGTATTCCTGTCTGGAAAACAGGATAAATAAATTACCACTTTCTATTTTGAAAGCTTATTTGTTGAAAAAAATTAAACGGAATAACAAACTCTTTGCTTTCTATTACGTAGACGCATATTTCGTTCGAAACGAAACCTTTGCCCCGAAGAAATTAAAAAGTTCTTTAGAGATCCTCATGGAGCGAGTCACCATTATGCGTGCGGGCAAACGCACGATGAAATAAACACGGCATAAATACGGTGTGATAGCACGCGGGGAGAGTGTGATGTCATCGTGTCCTTCCTGATTTTAGTGTGACATTTGTAAACGTATAGAGCGAGAAAAACAAATGAAAGAGGCGAGTGTTTTACGGCCCACCATCACAAAATTGTTTTAAGCAACTCACCCAAATGCTTGACCCTGTTGTTAGGTGTCAATCGCTTGTTGAAAAAAAAACATCCTGACGGGCCAGCCCGCATCGTGCTGGCAGAGCGATACTCTTGGAAGTGATAAATCTCGTTCACATCACATAAACGCGTATTCAGCTTCCATGTGTGTCAGCCAGTTGGCAATTGGTTATTCGGGCAACTTGAGAGCTTGGTAGCCTCTCGGTCCAAATAAGGATGGATGGAAAAAATCATTAGTGCCTCCATCCTGGTGTTCTCTGATCCTCCAGATTCCCTCGTCCTACAGAAGCCCCCTCTTTGATGCTCGATCAGCATCATCATTATTTTCTCGATATATATGCTGGCAGGAGAAGGAGTCAAGTGAACGGAGGATCTCCTTAATGGAGCAGAGCAGATTTTGTAGGTGATGAACTCTGCACTGCTGAAATCCATTTATCCAATTTATCACATTCAAGGAGTCCCCATAGAAATTTATCACTCTGCATCCTTTCTCCACAGCGAACATCAGAAGGATCTTGAGGCTCAGCATCTCAGCATAATTATTTGAACCTTCTCCGAGCCCTACAGAGATCTCAAACCAATGTGATTCCGACAGATACAGCAAAGCTCCCCCACCACAGACATTTTGCTGCATAGCCCCATCAAAAAAACCCCAAGGATTCCTCCTATCTATATCCAACAGTAGGACCTCCCTCTGATTGGCAGCCCTAATGTGGATAGGAAAAGCAGAGTGCAGTCCTATGGTCATTGCACCAACGATTTCTGGTGTACTGACCGTCCCATCAAATAGTAGCCGATTACGTGCCAACCAAACACCCCAGATGACAAGGAGAGGCAGAGCTTTTATATTCTGCTCAGCATAAGACCCCCACCACGAATCCCATGCATGAGACACAGATAAGCCCTCTAATCTACAAAGTATACCCAGTGACCTGGAACATTCCAGCCAGACACCTTTAATGAAAGGAAAGCTAAGAAAGAGATGGTTAACAGATTCCACATCAGAGTTGCACAAACTGCACCAGCCAGGGCCCTGAAAACATCGGTGTTGTAGCACGTCCCAGGTGGGGACTTTATTTTCAAGGACACACCACATAAAAAGGCGAGTCTTAGGAGGACAATTTAGTTTCCAGATTTTCTTCCACCACCACCGCTCCTCACCCAAGACAGCCCCAGTACTAAGTTTTGTGTAGCCAGCCCTTGGGGAATAGATCCCCGAAGAATCAAAATCCCATGCAATCATATCCTCCCTATCCTGCAGCAAAAAATGAGCCTGTTTTAAAGCACGTATATAAACATCCAATGCCCTCTCATCATGTTCATCCAGCCCCAAGGAAGAGGCCAAAATCCAAGGTTGAATTCCCAGCCTTCTCCGAACCGGATCAGCAAGTTGGGAGAGGAAAGTAATCCCCCTCATCCTTAAAGCTTCAACCGTACGCCTGGGAAGAAGGTGTTGTATTTCACTACCCAACCAAGGGTCCTCACCAACCCGAAGTTTCCTGCCATTACCCACATCCCAAGCCAGACTTGTTTCCAAAATATGAAATGACTTAATAAGTGCCTTCCAAATCACCGAGCCACCAGCAAAGGATTTTCTAGGATTCCTTATCCAATCAAGAATAGAGAAAGGAGCAATATATTTCTCACTGATCACCTGTGTCCAAAGGCTATCAACATTGATGAGCCTCCACCCACTCTTTGCAGCAAGGGCCTGAGCAAAGAGAAAAACATTTTTCAATCCCCATCCTCCCATCCCTTTCGGGACAGCAATTTTCTCCCACCGGACCCAAGGGGTCACCAAAGAATCATGTTTCCCACTCCATAGGAATCGAAAGCAAATCCTCCGAGCAGCCTCCAGGATACCCTTTGGAATCCAAGACAGGGACAGCCAATAGACCGGGACAGCCTCCAATACAGACTTAACTAAAGTCAACCACCCAGCTCTAGACAGCCATTTATGGGACCAAACTCTTAAACGATTTTCCAGCTTTTCCAGCAACCAGCTCCAGTCATGTTTCCTATAATCATTGGGTTTTAAATGGAACCCCAAATAATTCAGCCCATCATCCAACCCAGCATGATTATAAGGAAATATCCTCTCGAACTCACATCTCTCTTCAACCCTCAGAAGATGAGTAGTGATGGAAGACTTACCAGCGTTCACAATCATTCCAGTGGCCATGCTAAACAGGTCCAAAATCTCACCAATAGTGTTTGCATCACGCACCGATCCAGAGCAGAAAATTAATACATCATCAACAAATAGTAGATGTGTGATGAAAAAATTTGTAGCAACCTGTATGCCCTTCAAGGAACCCTGTCTCTTTGCATCCTGAAGAGCTCTGCTCAAACCCTCAGCAATCAATAAAAACAAAAGGGGAGAAAGGGGGCAGCCTTGGCACAGGCCCCTTTCAGCATGAAAAAAAGGGGAGGCAGCCCCATTAAGTAGGACAGAGAAAGAGACAGTAGTAATACAACTCATAATCCATCTTATGAAACCAATGCCAAACCCAAGGTGAGACAGAAGCATACGAATATATAACTAGCTTACCCGATCATACGCTTTGGAGAGATCTATTTTCAGCACAGTCCCTTTAAGGTTCTTTGTCTTCATGCTGTGGAGAGCCTCTTGAGCAGTTCTGATTGCTTCATGTATTTGACAACCTTCCAGGAAACCAAATTGTTCTCCGGAGATATGAGTAGACAGAATGCTTTTGAGTCTTCTCGCAACCACCTTAGCTATCACTTTGTATATGCAGTTGCACAAAGAGATAGGGCGAAAATCAGCCAAAGAAATGGGATTATCCACTTTCGGAATTAGAGCTATGAAAGTGGAGTTAAAGCAAGCGGGAATCCGCCCTGAAATTCTGATATCCTCCACAACTTTCAGCAGATCTGACCCTAAAACATCAAAAAGAGCCAAGAAAAACTCAATGGACCAACCATCTGGCCCAGGACTTTTATCTTTTTGGAAACTGTGAAGTACCTCCTTTAACTCCTTCTCAGAAACCTCAGCGATTAGAAATCTGTTATCAGCCTCCTCCACAAATCTCGGAAATAACTGAGCAACTCTTATTAATTCCGCAAGTGAAGCTTGAGCTGGGGCTTTAAATAGATCCTTAAAGTGATCAACCCCCAGCTTAGCTTTAGCCTCAAAAGTGGAGTGCTCAATGCCCTGACCATCTCTTAATCTCCAGATAGTATTAGCCGCCTTTCGACCACGAGCATAAGCATGAAAAAAATTTGTATTATCATCCCCACATGCCAGCCATGTGGCCCTACTTTTCAATCTCCAGGTTTCCTCCTTATCCATAAGTAGGGAGTTCCTTCTTTTTTCTAGGGAAACAAGTGTGTCTTTTTCCACTTGGGATTGAAAACCCCCTCCATTCCCTTCATATATCAACCGAAGATCCTCCTCCACCTGCTTCAAATCCACATCCTCCCTCTGTCTCTTAGCAACCGACCAGACTTTCACGGCTTCCTTAATGTGTTTTAAATTTTCAGCAAAATGATAAGCTGCAGAAAGAGGACTATCCTCCTGATAAGGGATCCACCTAACAAGGACAAGAGCTTTGAAAGAATCATCCCTTAGCCAGATTTTGTTGAACTTTAAAGGGCTAGGAGGCTACCTGGGCCCAAGCTTGAATTCAAGAAAAATAGGGAAATGATCAGATGCACCCCCACATCTGATCCACTGCCTAATCTGAAAAGGCTTGTCCACAATCTGCTCAGCCACCAGGAACCGATCCAATCTCTTCGCTATTCTTGCTTCAGCACATCTATTGTTCCTCCAGGTGGGTTTCATCTTTATGGGCTCAATATCGAGCAAATGATTCTCCTCCAATTTTTGAGTGAAGTATCCAGTCAAGGAGTCAATATGGGCATGCGGACCCCAGACCTCATACTGGCCCAAAGTAAAGTTCAGGTCCCCACCCAATATCATCGAGTCCTCCTTGAGTAAAGAGTTACCCAGGAGTGAGTCCCAAAAAGGAATCCTATCCTGATATGGTCCATAGATATTATAAATATTAAATGCTTCACCAAGCTCCAGCGACAAAAAATTTAAGCCCAAGACCGACTCCATACCCCAGAAATTCAGTGGTTTAATTGTTCTTTCATTCCAACCAACAGCCAGTCCACCCAACCTTCCTCTAACATCCAGCGACTCAAAAGTCCAACCTGGCAACCAACCTTCCAACCTAGCTTTGACCACAGTCCCTTCACCTAAAGTCTCTTGTAGCAGAATAATATCCGGACACTCCAGCACAATGATTCTTCGGAAAGCAGATTTTTTAAGGGGACCTGCCAAGCCCCTACAATTAAAAGACATAATCTTCATAACACACCAGGCTTCAGGGTATTGCTTGCTCTAAGCGCCCTGTCAATCGAAATCTGCCTCCCATCATGAACCTCTATCATAGCTTGATCCTGAGCTTTCACCAAAAGAGAGATCCTGCCCCTGCCTCGGGCTGAAGGAGATTTTCCCCTCCCGAAACCACCTGCTCCTTTTTTAGCACTAGATCTCAGATTGTAGCCAGTGACCAGGGGGGCTGAGATTTCCAAAGGGGCCAACAGCTTGTCACCTGGTTTGTAAACTGTAGCCTTCTCTTGGAGAGATAGTAGTGAAAAATGTGTAGGAACAGCAGTAGGTAATATTCCCCAGTCTTCCGACCGAGCCTCAACTGAAGTCGATGCCAAATTAAGTGAAATGTTGATGTTGGGGGAGAAAGGGAAGGATCCCAAGAGTGAAGAATTCAACAAAGATAAAACTTCTTTCAACATACCATCGTTCTTCAACTGGAAATCCGCTCCATAGTGACGACTATGGATCTCTATAGCAGTCAATCCACAATCAGAAGTCTGAGAGAGTAACTTCTTCCCAGAGAAAAAACCAGACTCAGCTCCCAAACCAGACTCCGCTCCCAACTCCTGGAAACCCAAAACACACGGAGAGTTGGAAGTAATTGCATCATGGTTCAAAACGCTTGTGGAAACTGAAGATGGCTTTGTCTGCGTTTTGGGAGGGCCAGAGCCAGCCTCCTTCAATATAGGATCCTCCGCAGGTCGACTAGAGCTCTGAATTTTAACATTTCGAAAGGAGAGGCCACATTCATTGGCAGGGTGTCCATAAGCATGGCACCAACGGCATCTAAATGGGACATTCTCATAGTCAAGAATCTGCTTAATATCAAATCTCCCCCACCGGAGATTCAGAGATTCTGCAAGGCCATCTCTGATGTTAATCATAACAAGTATTCTAGCTACCCTCCTGTGATTTTTCTTGAAGAAAGAAAGGTCTGCCTCTAAGAAATCCCCAATCGTATTGCCAATACCTCGGAGGTGTTCCTCTGTCTAGTAATGTAAAGGCAGACCAGGCAAACGAACCCACAAAGGGACCGAATCCACCCTCTCCCTACTAGCATCAAAGAGAAGATGCCAAGGTTTTAGAAGCATTGGAGAATGATCTACAGCCCAGCACCGGTGCATCACCCATTGGATATGGTCAAGGTGCAGAAAATTGAAGGCAAACCACCCCTCAGAGAGGGACACCACCTCAGGGACATAACCAAGAGCAGCTTTCCATTGCACATCAACCCATGCTACAACGGTTTTCAGAATGAGATACCTCCCCACAACCCTGCCAACCAGTGTTCTGCTCGCCATTTGAGAAACATGTTCCCAACCTATGTCCTCACCCAAGACATAGTTGTATTCTGCTCTTTTGGCCTTGATCCATTTCTTTTTTCGGCCCCCCTTCTGCAATGCTCCAGCCTCCTTTACCTTGTTTAACTTCGACTCTTTAATACCTTCAGAAGAAAGAAACCCACTCTGTTCTTCCCAACTAATGTGGGTTTGTTCTTCCCTTTCCCTGAAATCCTCCACCCTATGAAACGTGAACACAGAGGGATCCTGAATGTTTTCATACCCAAAATCGCAGTCACTCTGATTTCCACCCCCTTCCTTCTCTCCCGCATTCAAACACTGATGAAAGGCCTTCCCTTGTAGAGCAGGACCCTTTGCCAGTGTCGCGCTCCAACTGTCTGCCAGGCTGCCTCCCTCCATTCCAGCATAACCACCTTTGAACTGTAAGGGCGAATGGCTTCCGTTCGATAAAGAACAGGCCTCCACATGACCTGTTGGGCGCGTCCCAAACTGCACACCAGTAACGGGTTGTTCACCGCAAAAATAGGCTCGAAATCTCTGGACATTCTCCTTCGCAGACCAGGTCTGGTCATCGTTTACAGTAACTTGCCCCGCTCCGTTCAAAATCTGCGCCTCCCGCCCTCAGGGCTAGGAGACATAATTTGTTTCTCTGCCGAAGGGCCACTACATCTGGGCCGAACAAACAAGAATGGACACACAATGACAAGGTCTTCCTCCGGAGGTGTTACTTCATCGTATATTTGTTTGTCAGGTTTTTTTCACTGTGGGTGCATTTTTAAGGTCTTTTGATAGAATGGGCTATGACTGCTACATGAGGATCTCTGGGATCTTTTAATTCTGGGCAGTGCTTGTTTCTAAACGAGTTAGTGCAGTTATGCTAATGGAAAGCAGAGTTTGTTTATCTGCTAATTTTTTGAACAGCATGTCTTCAAAAAAGGAAAGGGTAATTTGCCAGAACCTGTTTCTGTACAGGAATACTTTTCAATTATTGTAACTGGTACTTGTCCACAAACGTTTTAGGTTTGTATATCTTTGATCACATATTTATGTGAATCTCAATGTAATTTTGTACTCACCTGCAGTAATGAAATTACGCTTTTTTCTCGAGGAAAAAAAAATAAGATAATTGGAAATAAAATTATATTTTATTATTCAAATAGAGCAACAATCATTTTAAATTAATGGAATTATTAATATTAAATATTAATAGTATACAATTACTTGTAATAAAGATATCGGAAATTATTAAATATATCCATTTATCAAAATAACAATTTTAGTACAAATTTATAATTTTGGTAAAGATTATTTAACTAAATTTTAATTACAATAAATTAGAAAAAATGACAAAAAAATGTATCTACCATTAGCAAAATCATTGGTTGAATTGACTATTTTACCTCAATTTTATTATTATTATTATTATTATTATTTTCATTTTCATTTTTCATTTTTTATTTTTTTTATGTATTTTGACCAAGCCAAATTGTTTATATATAAGACACGACAGGACAAGATAGCATCTCTTCCATAGTGGGTTAGAGAACGCCTTTCTCCCAACACAATAATATTAAAAAAATAAATGATTTTCATGTAGAGGTATAATATATAATGGATTTAAGGAAGAAAGATGACACGGTAACCTAACAAAAATCAATGGATTTAAGCCTATATACAGTCCCTTTTGAACTTCTGTGAGGTAACAAATATGTGGAAATAGATTATTATGGTTTAAAATGAGATGCATACGATGACTAAACCTTTTTTAAAGTAGACACTTTGTTTGACACTAGATCCCAAGCCAACCTTATTTCTAAAACCATTGTCAAGAAACTAAACTTGGAAACTATACTTCATCCTAAACCTTATCCTTTTGGTTGGGTATGTGACAATGCCAAATTGCAAGTGACAAGAAAATGTAAACTTAAATTTGCAATCATTGCACACTTTATTGATGATGTAGATCTTGATGTTGCACCACTTGACATAAGCGGGATTGTTTTGGGGAGCCTGTACTTGTATGACTGGAAAGCCATATTCTATCACCATGAAAAAAAATCATTTGTTTAAATATGGAACTGAGTATATTCTTAGAGCACATCGCAAGAAAATGGATTTGTCTCTTGTAAGTGTTGCAAAAATTAAAAGGCTTGTAAATGATAGTAAAAATTTTGTATTGTTGTTGATCAAACCCAAAGATATTGTTGAACCTGAAGCCTTCCAAGGATTTTATGTAAAATTCAAGCATGATTTGATTGAAGTTGTTAACGCATATGATAATATGTTTTAGGAACCTAAAATATTGCCTTCTAAAAAAGGAATCCAACACGAGATTCAATTGGAGCAGGATGTGCCTCTTCAAAATATTGGCATGTATCGAATGTCAGTTTTGGAGAATGTAGAGATCAAGAAGAAAATTCAAGAGTTTCTTGAAAAAGAGGTCATTAGACCAAGTACATCTCCTTGTGGTTCACCTATTGTTTTGGTTCCAAAGAACGATGGTACATGGCGCATGTGTGTGGAATTTAAAGCTTTGAACAAAATCACAGTAAAGAATTGTTATCCTCCTCCTCGTATTAATGATTTGCTAGATCAATTGAAGGATGCTCTGTATTTCACTAAGTTGGACTTGATAAGTGGTTATCATCAGATCAGGATTGTTGAAGGTGATATCTCAAAGATTTCTTTCAAGACAAAACAAGGTTTGTTTGAATGGTCAGTTATGACATTTGGGCTTTGTAATGCACCTACAACATTCATGAGAGTTATGAATGATGTGATGAGACCATTCCTTGATGATTTTTTCATAGTATACTTAGATGATATTTTTATTTTTAGTAAGACTCATGAAGAGCATGTCAAGCATGTTAAGCAAGTTTTAGATGTCTTAAATAAAGAGAGATCGTATTTGAAGATGTCTAAGTGTGAATTTGGGAAAACCTCTTTAGTTTATTTGGGTTATATTGTTGGAGGGGGTGAGTTGAAAATTGATCCCTTAAAGGTTGAAGTGATTAGGAATTGGCATAAACCCAATAATGTAACAAAGGTTAGGAGCTTTTTGGGAGCATCTCAATATTGGAGAAAGTTTATTGCTTTTTCATCTATTGTCGCTCCACTACATGCTTTGACACGTGGGAAACATGTCTTTCAGTGGGGAGGAAAGTGGCAAAAAACCTTCGATACATTGAAATAGAAAATGAGTACAGCACCAGTTCTTGCACTTCCATATCTCAAGCAGCCATTTGAGATTCAAACTGATGCAAGTGACTATGCCATGGGAGCAGCTTTGATGCGACATGGTAATCCTATCCATTATCATTCTGAAACCTTTACCAATGCAGTAATTAACTATCCAACTTATGACAAAGAGGTGTATGCTTTGGTACAAATCTTGAAGAAATGGAAGCATTGTTTGAAGGGTAAGGAAAGAATTAGTCATATTGACCATCAAATTTTGCAATATTTTCAATCGCAAACCAATATACAACAAGCAAGACATTTCAAGTGTATGGGATTTCTTCAGAAACTCCATTTGGTAACCAGGTATAAGAAAGGTATATACAACAAATTTGTTGATATGTTGAACAACATGCTAAAGATGAATATTTCAAAGATGTTTATGCAACTTTGTGTCAAGGAAATAATCTTAAAGAATTGGAATATCATGTTCATGATAAATTGTTGTATCACCTTGGAAATTTATGTGTTCCATAGGGTGAAAGAGTCAACATCATAAGGGAAGCTCATACTTGTCTTATTGTTGGCCACTTTAGTGTAGGAAAAATAGTCGCACAATTACAAAGGTATTTTTATTCGCCTCATATTAATGAAAGTGTGTCAATATATGTAAGAGGTTGTTATATGTGTGCTACTTGTAAGCCTAGCAATACAAAGTTGGGTTTGTATACTCTGCTTCATGTTCCTTCCTATCCTTTGTAAAGTGTTTATATGGATCTTTTGGGAGAGCTACTCATGTCTAGGAAAGGTCATAATTATAGTGGATTGTTTTGATGCCTTGTAAGAAGAAGGTTACAACTGAAAATATTGCATAGATTTTCTTTCAAAATGTATGGGTGCATTTTGGGTTACCCACTTCGATTATTTTTTATCGAGATTCTTGATTTGTCGGGAAATTTTGGTCAAGCTTAAAGGAACTCATGGACACCAAGCTGAATAAGAGCACAGAATTTCATCCAGAAATCGATGGTCAGACAGAAGTAGTGAAAGGAGCATTATTATATCTCCTTCATGGTTATTGCATTAAACATCCTAAGCATTGGGATGAACACTTACACTACATCCAACATGCCTACAACAAATCCAAGCATTCTTCGACTCAAATATCTCCATTTTACACATGTTTGGAATACTTACCAAAATCTCCCTTAGATTTGATCTTTGGTAAATATGTTGAAATAGATGGACACGGTGACATAGATAAGGCCAAGCGCTAGATTGAACAAGTTCAACTTCTGCATCAAATGGTATAAGAATAATTGGAAAAGAGTCAAGCCAAGTACAAGGCAAGACATGATAAGCATCGTGTTTACCATAAATTTCAGGTGGGAGATCAAGTTTGTCTTTACATTGGCAAGGAAAGGCTTCAAGGAGAAGGTAAAAAAATCAAACCAATAAAATATGGACCCTTTAAAATCTTGGAAAAGATTGGTAATAATGCTTTCTGGCTAGATTTGCCTCCATATATGCAAGTTTATATTGTTGTAAATGTGGATAACTTAAGATTATATGACCCTCCTTTGATTGAAGATCAAGGAGAGAATGTTCAAATTCAAACAATAGAAGATTTATCTCCTAAATACTTAGAACAATTACAGCAATATAATATTCTTGACAAGAGGATAAGGGCTTCACGCAGAGGTAATGTCGAGTACCTTTGTGTGGGGCTCAAGGGAACTGATCCAAGTAAGGCCAAATGGATTAATATCGGAAGGGTGAGGGAGTTGTACCCTCACCTGCCTATTGACTGAAACAGCCTTTTAGTGGTCCAAAAGATTCTAATGAGGAGGAATGATCCAGGGGATCCGAAAAATGTTCAAAATGAAAGTGCTCAAAATTTCCCAAAACCAGTGCCATATACCAAGGTTCTAATGTTCTCAAGGTTTGTCTTAACAACTAAAAAAATTGTAGGTGGGTTGGCTGGGCAGTCTGTATTGTTGATGTTAGCATGACAACTGGTGTTGAACATGGGATCCCCTCGAAGAAAGTAGTAGAGAAAGACTTCACAAATCAAGGAGCGGAGCGCACAATGAAGAGTCCATTTTGAGTCTTAGGGGATTTTGGGTGGATCAAAGCCCCTTATTATGTAATGTAATGGGAATATTTTGTGAACGTTGAACTCCGCCCATGGTTTTGGACCATGGTATTGTAAATGAAAAATCTATATAAGGAGTCTAGATAGAAGTCATAGGTAACAAGTAGAAGTTGATGAAATGCATTTGGATGTAAGATTGTTTTAAGTCAGAGTCTGTGTTTTGGGTTAGAGGAAAGGCTCCTGCAGCTGAGTGCATGGAGACCTTAGGAAGTCTGAAATTGTGTGCACAGACCCCTGCATCTTAGTGTGCGGGGTGAAAGTGAATGTATGAGAAAGACCAGAGAAATTAATGAAATACCTTTGAAGATAGATCTGAGTTATATTGATGTGTTTTACTTTAATATTGTTTATTCTTATTTGTGCAAAGTAATGTTTTTGATCTGTAATTGCATATCAAAGTCTATTTTATGAGTATTTATGTTTTTTTATGTATGATTAAGTAAGATCGTGTAGTCTACTAGTAATTTCAACGGATGTGTTGAACAAAGTTTGTATAACTGATAGATTTTTTCTGTGAAGATATGTCAAGGAAGGAAAGCCCTAAAGCCACAATCCATTATTCATTTGGATGCATAAACCTGGTTCTAGCATCCCCCAATATTACCTCGGGTGAGACTTTGGTCTGTGCAAGAAGATCGATGCCGAAAGGGCCGGTCATAGTAGGTTTTTTTGGTTCGCACAGCCACATTTGAACCTGGGTCTAGGCCCCATCAAGCCAACAAATGGTTATGTTTTCGAGTCAGAACCGGACTGAGGGATAGTTGGGTGTATCTAAGCAAGATATTGAAGATTAGGTGGATCTAAAAGAACATGGGTTTTTTGTGCAAGAAAACATAAATCCACGCATCTCTACTAAACATTGATTACAAAAGTATATTTATACAGATCAGTACAAGTTCGTTTTCACGTCGTTTTCTAGCGAACTTTACGAGTGGATATCAAGACTAGTTGCGCAGACGGGTAGTTTTAATAATAATTCAACTGTATGGACCCCAGATCTGATTTAGAAATTGAAAAATATTGATAACGAGATCACAAGGGTTGTTGATTATTGGATCAATAGTATCCTCAAAGGGTTTATTACTGAGTTCGTGATGGAGAAATATGTGTCTTATAGCAAAGCAGAGTACAAGTTCTTCAAAGGCCCTAAAGGTAAATACCTGAATTCACTGAAATTCTAGATTAGAATGCTATTGTGTGAAAAGGGTATATTACGAATGTGCTCAGATTGATGTTTGAATAAAGAGAACCTAGCGCTATCCGGAGCGGTAAAATATTCAGAACAAATTTTGGTACTTATGTTGAAACTGAATATCGTCCATTGTTTGGGTCTCAAGAAAGAGAAAGAAACCCCACTACCCCAAGAAGTCTGTCGCTGAGATTTGAAAGTTAGCAAAGCACTGCAGATATTCCCCAGCCTTCCACCCCCATCGTCACCCCATCCCATTTTTTTCCTCCACCTACACCTCCACCTCCCCCATTCACCATGATCTGGAACAATTTTGGTTTGTTGCAGAAGCGATATGGAGTTCGCATAATATTACAAATAAAAATATGATAAAAGCATAATTGGTTACCATGCTATAATATCAATCATTTTCTTGGTACATGAAATATGTTACGACGAATGCAAATACTACATGGGCTGAGATGAAGACCGTGTTGAACGTTGAATTCTAGAAACCAAAGCCGCAGTCCCATTGTATCACGGAAATCAAAGAGATTAAGCAGCTAGCTATTGAGACTGTGTGGGAAGTAGATGAGAGATTTAACATGATGTTGAGCCAAATTAGCTTCAATATCCCAGATGAACAACATAGAGAATGGTTCATTGTTGCGCTTTTGCTTCATCTCATATTGCCATTGCCACAATGGAAGATTGCAACTTAGGCTAAAGCACTGGGGATCACGACGAAGCTTGAAGCTTCGCCAATAGCTGATACAAGCATAGGAGTGCAATAGATTCAACCTCAGTTGGTGAGCTTGCACATGGAGCTCTAGGATCTAAAGAAGGGAAAGGAGGTTATATCAGATATAGGGTTGGAAGTATGGTGTATCAAGTGCAAATAAGAGGGTAACTATAAAGAGCAGTGCCATGTTTATAGAGAGTATTTATGCGTTGGGATGTCGAGTCCATTGAAGCCTGGATCGAGTGTTGGGCCAAGTGTAGGGCCCCACATATGGTGTAGAATATGCAAAGTTGCAGGCCAACATTCCATGGACTATTGTCACCTGTTGCAAAAGTTTGTCAAATTGTCGAACCAATTGTTCTATAATTTCTGCAGTTTGGTGGGACACGATGAACATCATTATAAGAGCTACAAAATGCAGGTAGAAGGTCATGAAGCTTCAAGTTCGCTAAGGGCATGGCCAAGGAGGAGGCGTTGGTCGTGGAAGAGGGAAGATCATATGTTACAATTACGGGCAGCCAAGACATTTTTCCAAGGATTGTCAGAATCCTACTACATCTTCCTCTAAGTATTGTCAAGAATTTGGTCATGAAATCGAAGATTCTCCCTGCTCAAAATATACAAATGATGAGGTTTGAACCGCACCAGGAAGATCTTAGCATTAACATATTAAAGCGTAGTGGTGTGAATACCGGAGGAAATCACACAGAGGAAAAGAGGACTGTGATAGAGACATGGGTAAGGAAAGTTGAAAATAAGAATTTTTGGTTTAATGTGCATCACGAGAAAGATTCATTCATGGAATAAAAGAAGACATTTATGACTCCTAAAGCTTCGACATCAACCATGCAAAGACAATTATTTCCATTGAGGGATAAGCCTGAGGAAGATACTGAAGTGAAGGAAGTTGATCAGTCTATCTTGGAATCCTTCTTACAAACATGTATGAAATTAGTAAGGGACCAAAAGGTTTTAGAAGGGTTGCAGGAGCTGATAGATAACTGCGTTAGCAAGGAAAAGTTTCAATTAGAACAACGCGCAGCAAATAAAGTGTACAAGGACAAGAAAAGAACCGGTTGGGAGATGCAGTTGACTGCACAGATTGGAGACTATGATATAGATCAAGTCATTCTGGATCTTGGATTATATGCCAACGTTATGCCACAACAGACATGGGAATGAATGGGAAGGCCTAAGCTGCATTGGTCACCAATTCAGTTGAGGATGGAAAATCAACAAAAGATCATTCCTATGGGGCGATTGTAGGGGATCAACATAGATATTTATGGAGCCAACATGTTGGTCGACTTAAAATTTATTGATATCGTTGATGATATAAATCCTTATCCTACATTGTTGGGCTTCGATTGGTCTTACGACATGGATGCTATAATCAACCTGAAGAAGAGGCAGATGATCTTTGAAAATAATGGTATCTGATTTTTTGTGCCATTAGATCCTTCTAAAGGTGCATGCTATATAGAGCATGTCCAGCATGAGTATGGGGATTCTAAGATTGACCAAACCTATAAGCTTACTGCATAGGATGAAGAATGGATTAATCCCACCACAAATGGCATAATATGTTGGAAGTGCGATAGTTTTTTTGTTTCATATTCTGTTGAAGAGTTGGATCATTGGAAGAATTGTTTGCATGAAGTCACTAGTAAGCATTGTAACAGAGTCACCAAATATGTGTGTTGTGTTCGATCGGAAGTGTGTGAATTTCCTTTTTATGATGGAACGGGGAATGTTGTCTTTTTTTTGGAAAATTTTGAGAAAAAGGTGCCTGAGGATCAACGATACGAATCTTTTGACTTTTCATTATTAAGGTCTACTCCATCCTGATGATGGGGCATGCACAAAGAATGCATAGGAGGATGGAAGGGGTTTTGCAAATTGATAAGGTTGAGGTTTGGTCATATAGACATGAAGATCGCAAAGAATTATGATGGTCAGAAAGATCCTCGTGAAAATTTATCTCGCTGGACAGCAGCTCGGGATCCAACACCTCAACCAAAGTGGGTGCACATGTTATTTCATTCCTTGGATACGATACCCTAGAAGTGGTATCTTGAAACAGAGTTGCGCCATGGCACTACAGATTGGGATGATATGGCAGAAGGATTCTTGTTAACTTATAGCTTCGCTAATGGCCGGGAGTGAATTTTTGGGGATCTTCAAGAAGTCAAAGTGGGAGTGTTATGTATTACCAAGGAACCAAGTACACTGGTACAGTCTTAATGGGTTGCGAAGTTGGAAGATGCCCAAGGAAGTTACAGCCATTCCGCTCGAAAAGATCTAGTCAACAAGTTTGTGTTGAGGCAGGAGACCTGTGAATTCCTATTTGAAGGAGTATGTAGGACTATAAATGAGTCTTCTAAGGTCGAAGAAGTGCGCCTTTATTTATATATGAAGATAGTTAAGTTGCAGATGCAATTGTAGCCTGCCACTCCACCATAAATCTGGGAGCAGTGCGCAGCAGAGTTGAAAGCTACCACAGAAACAATTGAATTACATACAGGAGTGCGTGAATATCTTTGGAGAAGTTATCGATGTCTAGGAATCACTACAGGAGGACCCTCATGTGCAAAATATAGAGGCTGAAGTGCACGAAAATCTTGAACAACTGAATCCTATTAAGGTCACTATAAAGACATTAGCATCAATGCAACAACTTACCTGTCTCCAAGAGGGTAAATTCTTACAAGATCAAGTCGATGAGTTGTGCAAGAATGAGAAGCTACTTACAAATAGAATGAATCCATTAGAATCTGAGGCTAGCTAGCTCTCCCAAACTATGGAAAAGAAGCTACAAGAACTACACACGACACAGAGAGGATTCAAGCAGAAGGCAACCAAGAAAGTCACATAAACGTCACTCGATGAAGTCAGAGAGTTTCAAAAGAAGTGCCCTGATGTGATTCCCCCATTGAAGGATGCCTTGACCCGCATCAATGAGAATATCAATGATGCACCACATTTGTGACTCGGGACAAGTCACAATTTTGTGTTGGGGGCCTATTGGACATGGGATCCCCTCAAAGAAAGTAGTAGAGAAAGACTTCACAGATCGAGGAGCAGAGCACGCAGTGCATAGTCCATTTTGAGTCTTAGGGGCTTTGGGGTGGATCAAAGCCCCTTATTATGTAATGTAATGGGATTTTGTGAACGATGAACTTCACCCATGGTTTTGGACCATGGTATTGTAAATGGAAAATCTATATAAGGAGTCTAGATAGAAGAAATAGGCAGTAAAGTAGAAGTTGATGAAATGCATTTGCATGTAAGATTGTTTTGAGTTAGATTCTATGTTTTGGGTTAGAGGAAATTCTCTTGAAGTTGAGTGTGTGGAGACATTAAGGAGTCTACAGTTGTGTGCACATACCCCTGCAGCTAAGTGTGTAGGGTGAAATTTAATGTATGAGAAAGATGTGAGTAATTAATGAAAGACCTTTGAAGATAGATCTGAGTTTTTTTAATGTGTTTTACTTTACCGATGTTTATGCTTATTCATGCTAAGTAGGGGTTTTGATTTTTAATTGCATAGCAAATTCTGGTTTATGAGTATTTATGTTTTTTTATGTATGATTAAGAAAGATCGTGTATTCTAGTATAAATTTCAACGGATGTGTTGAACAACGCTTGTATAATTGATAGATAATTTCTATGAAGCTCTATCAAAGAAGTAAAGCCCTAAAGCCATAGTCCATTATCCCTCTAGATATAGAAACCTGGGTGAAGCATCCCCCTATTTTTCCTTGGATGAGACTTCAGTCTACGCAAGCATATCGTTGCCGAAAGGATCGGTAGTAGTGGGTTTTTTTGGTTCATGCAACAACATTTGAACTTGGTTATAGGCCCCATCAAGCCAACAAGTAGGCATACGAGAGGTCAATTAGATCTTGCCAAGTGTCAATTTGTACAAGGGATAATTGGCTTCATTTTGGTGGTCCAATAAGAGGTCACCACGTGGTGCTGCGTGATTGGTTAAAAAAATTCAAAGGGGTCGAGATGCCTTAGCGGGGTTTGACCCCTCGACCTAGCATGGGAAAACTCTAAGCTCTACCATTGGATCATAGGGTTGTGCTTATTAACCTAACGTCATAACTATTATTTGAATTTTCAAAGTGGTGCATATGTGGGAGAGGGCTCAAGCATTAGCCCTGGCCCATTATCACCACAATCCCACCAGACTGACAATGAAGGCAACGTTGGAAGGGGTGGGGACTCAACCCCAATCCCAAGTGCAATATAAGGTCATGTGACTGCAGCCAAGGACTTGGAGGGATGGGTTGGGCACTTGGCCCTAGCCCAAGTCCCCTCGGCACAACACATAACCATTGATGGAAGGTATGGGGCTCCAACAATAGGGGAAAGAAGTTAGCCCCTATCCCCAGCCCTATGGATGTGCATATTTCCAGTCACCATAGGCAAAAGGAGTGGAGAGGCGGGGGCAAGCAGTTAGGCGGGGGAAAGTGGTTAGCCCGGCCACTGGACACCTAGCCTCCATATGACCATATCTAGCGCTTAAGGGGATAATGGCATTATTAAAAAGGCTAGAATTTGCCCCTTTTTCAGCACGAATCTCGTTTGCGCCAGGTGAATTTTCCACTCGGTTGTTTGAAGAAAGGCGGAAAATGTAGGACAATTAGCCAGAATTGCAAAACAATTAGTAGAATTTGTTAAAGGAGGCATAACTTGATCAATTTTTTGTCTTTTTGAACCCAAGAAGAGCCCAAATAGGGGTTTTTGGACATTCTGAAACCATTGGCAACAATATTTTTTATTTTTAGAATTGTAAAGTGATGTAATTACATATTTGAAGAGGCCCAACATTGGAAGCTAGACCCGGAGATGTAGCCTACGAGGGGTGAACTCCATTATCAAGTGGTGTTTTGTGTTTTTTTGTGTTCTTGTGTATGGTTCGTTTTTCTTTGTTTAGTTTATGCAAACTGAGTTTTAAAACACTAAATTTCATGTGATTTTTAAACTTGATCCATTGCCCAGAAGACATAAAATTATTTTCATATTTTAATTAAACCTTCATGTTTTTAAATTCAGATCAGTTTGGTATCAGGGTGTGGCTATTTTGAAGGTTTGATTGTGTTTTCAAGTGTTTTCTGATTCTTACAAGGTTAAAGTTGAAAGAGGAGAAGGAGTGCTTGAAGAACCAAATCCTCGAGTTAGTTCAAGGAAGACACAAACCACTCAAAATTCACCAGTGATGGCACATGAATAAGGAAATGAGATGATGTCTGAGGATAAGAGATCTTTCAAAAAGGCTTTCTTTGAAATGTCTGATATGGTGAAAGTTTTGTTTGAAGAAAGGACTACATGGTTGCAGGGAGAAAGCTCAAATCAACCAAAAGGTTATGGAGGAGATGGGAGCAAGCCTCCACCTTTCCATCCTCCTTCACCTCCATCTTCACCCTCGTCCTCCTCCATTTCAACCCCTTCACATGCTACTCCAAGGTCTCCAAAAGGACATGCTAAGTCTCCTTTGTTAAAGCTTGATGTCGAATTTGAATTTTCTATGTACAATGGAGAAGTAAATGGTGAAAAGTTAGATAATTGGGTTTGTCAGATTGAATTTTATTGCAAGATTCAAAGGATTAAATATGATGTGACGAAGATCAATCTTGCTTCTCTTCGATTGGAAAGTACAACTCTCATCTGGTGGGAGGCCAAAACTCAAGAAGACTTGAAGAAACGTGGTAAAATTATCTCTTCTTGGAATGATTTTGTAGTTGCATTAAGAAGGAAATTTTATCCATTAGCTTATATGTAAAAGGAAATTTTGGATTGGAAAAATTTTATACAAGCTAAAGGTCAGAGTGTTCAAAGTTATGCACAAGAATTTAGAAGAGAGATTTAATCTTGGGTATATATTTGTCTTTACAATACACTCTCCTTAAATACCCTTTTTGGTATCATTTTTCTTATCTGAATTTAAAAACTTGAAGGCTTATTAAAAAGTTGCAATTAACCTTTTGTCTTGTGGGAAATGGATCAAGTTACAAAAGAGCATAAACTTTAGTCTTCTAAAACTCAGTTTTCAGAAAATAAACAGAGAAAAATGAACCATACACAGCTACACAAAAAAATACTTGATAACGGAGTTCACCCCTCCTGGGCTACATCTCCGGGTCCAACTTCTAATGTTAGGAGTATTCAAATATGTAATTACATCAATATACATTGCTAAAAATGAAAAAGAAGAGTTGCCAATGGATTCAGAATGCCCAAAAACCCCTATCTGGGCTCTTATTTGGCTAAAAAAGACCAAAAATTGATCAAGTTATGCCTCCTTGAACAAATTTTGCTAATTTTTCTATAATTCTACAATTATGGCTAATCATCCTACGTTTTCTGCCTTTCTACTAATCATCAAGCAACAAATTCTCCTGGTGTGGATGAGGTTCACATCGAAAAAGTGGGAAATGTTGCCTCTTTGATCGTGCCATTATCCCCTTAAGTGTTGGATGTGGTCATATGGAGGCCAAGTGTCTGAGGGTCGGGCTAACTGCCCACCCCTGCCACTCTTCTCCTTCCACTTGTGGTGACTAGTCATATGCGCATCCATGGGGATGGGGGTCAGTGCTAACTTCCCTCCCCCACCACTAGAACCCCATACCTGCCACTAGTGGTTATGTGTTGTGTCAAGGGGACCGAGGCTAGGGCCAAGTGCCCTGCCCCACCCACCATGTCTTTGGTTGCAGTAACATGACCCTCCATGGCACCTAGGGCTAGGGATGATTCACCACCCGTTCCAATATTTCCTCCATCTTCGGTCTGGTGTTATTGTGATGACCAGGGGCCAGTGCTAATGCCCTGCCCCTCTCCCCCATATGCGCCACTTTGAAAATTCAAATAGTAGTTTCACCCTAAGGTTAATAAGCACCACCCTCTGACCCAATGGTAAAGCATAAAGTTTGTACATGGAAGGTCGAGAGGTCGAACCCTGTCAAGCTCTCTGAGCCCCTTTGCAAAAATTTTAACAAACCACGAGGCGCCAAGTGACGACATTTGGTTGGGCCACGTGGCAGCTTCCTATTAGAGCACCAAAATGCACGGACCAATAAAATGAATCCAATTCCCCTATATGAAGTGACACTTGTCAAGCTCCAATTGGCCTCTCGTATGCCCAATTGTCATGTTTACATCAGCAATTCATACTCCCTAGTCAACAACCCAGTTAGCCCACTTGCAAATTTTTTAGTTGTCAATCTAAACCTTTAGAACATCATAAATTGAGCATATAATATTAGTATGAACCAATTTAAGTGGTTTTGCATTCAAAATTACAAGCACTACAATTTGGCACTAGTTTTGGGTGATTTTGAGCACTTTCATTTTTAAGCATTTTTCTGATCCCCTAGATCATTCCGCCCCACTGGAATATTTTGGACCACCAAAAGGTTATTTTTAGTCAACAAGTAGGTGAGGGTACAGATCCCTCACCCTTCCAATCTTAATCCATTTGGACTTACTTGTATTAGTTCCCTTGAGCCCCACACAAAGGTACTCCACATTACCTTTGCATGAAGCCCTTATCCTCCTGTCAAGAATAGTATCTTGTTTCAATTCTTCTAAGTATTCAAGAGAGAAATATTCTATTGTTGAAATATGGACATTCTCTCCTTGCTATTCAATCAAAGGAGGCTCATATGATCTTAAGTTCTCCGCATATACAACAAGATAAACATGCATATATGGAGGAAAATATAGTCGGAAATCATCATTACCAATATTTTCCAGGATTTTAAAGGGTCCATATCTTATTGGTTTGAGTTGTTTACCTTCTCCTTGAAGCCTTTCATTGCTAATGTAAATCCAAACTTGATCTCCCACCTCAAATTTGTGGTCAACACAATGCTTATCATGTCTTTCCTTGTACTTGGATTAACTCTTTTCCAACTGTTCTTGCACCATTTGAAATTTTTCAATGAAGCGCTTGGCCTTATCTATGTCACTGTGTCCATGTATTACAACATCTTTCCCAGAGATAAAATCTAAGGGAGATTTTGGTAAGTATCCCAAACATGCTTCAAATGGATATGTTTGAGTCAAAGAATGATTGGCTTTGTTGTAGGCATGTTGGATGTAGTATAAGTGTTCATCCCAAATCTTAGGATCTTTGCTTAGGATATTTGTTGCAGTAACTATGAAGGAGATGTACTATTTTTTTGTTCACTACTTATGTTTGGTCATTGGTTTATGGATGAAATGTCATGCCCTTTTACAACTTCATGTCCATGAGTTCCCATAAACTTGACCAAAATTTCTTGACAAATCGAGAATATCGATCAAAAATAATAGAAGTGGGTATGCCAAAATGCACCCATACATTTTGAAATAACATATGTGTGGTATGTTCAGTTGTAACCTCCTTCTTAAAAGGCATCAAAATACATTTCTTGTTGAAATGATCCACAACAACATAAATATAATCATGACCTTTCCTAGACATAGGTAGCCCTCCCAAAAAATCCATAGAAACACTTTGCCAAGGATGGGAAGGAATGGGAAGTGGAGTATACAAACCCAAATTTCTATTGCTAGGCTTACTAGTAGCACACATAGAAAAATTTCTTACATATCTTGACACACTTTCATTCATATGAGGCCAATAGTAATACCTATGTAATTGTGCCATTGTTTTGCCTACACCAAAGTGGCTAGCAATAAGAGACGTATGAGCTTCCCTTATGATGTTGAATCTTTCACCCTGTGGAACACATAACTTTCTAAGATGGTACAACAAATTATCATGAACATGACAATCCAATTATTCAAAATGATTTCCTTGACACAAAGTTTCATAAACATCTTTGAAATATTAATTTTTAGAATATTGTTCAACACAACTCTCATGCATGATAGAATTATGCTTAAGAATGACATGCACTAACAATAGGTTGTTGTTGTATATACCTTTCTTATACCTCATTACCAAATGGAATTGTTGAAGAACTCCCATCCACCTAAAATGTCTTGCTTGTTGTAGCTTGGTTTGTGACTGAAAATATTGCAAAGGTTGATGGTCAGTATGAATAATTGTTTCCTTGCACATTAAATAATGCTTCCATTTCTTCATGCTTTGTACTAAAGCATACAACTCTTTGTCATAAGTTGGATAGTTAATTACTGCATTGGTAAAGGTTTTATAATGATAAGAGATAGGCTTGCCATGTTGCATCAAAACCTCTCCCATAACATATTCACTTGCATCAGTTTGAATCTAAAATGGTTGCTTAAGATCTGGAAGTGCAATAACTGGCGTTGTACTGATTTTCTCTCTCAATGTATCAAAGCCTTTCTGTTGCTTTCGTCCCCACTGAAATACTTGTTCCTCACTGGTCAAACCATGTAGTAGAGCTGCAATAGATGAGAAGTTAGCAATTAACTTTCTCTAATATTGAGCTTCTCCCAAAAATTTCCTAACCTTTGTTACATTATTGGGTTTATGACAATTCATAATGACTTCAACCTTTGAGGGATCAATTTTCAACTCACCCCCTCCAACAATATGACCCAAATAAACTAAAGAGGTTTTCCCAAATTCACACTTAGACATCTTTAAATACAATCTTTCTTTCTTTAAGGCATCTAAAACTTGCTTAACATGCTTGACATGCTCTTCATGAGTCTTACTAAAAATCATAATATCATCTAATTAGACTATGAAAAATCATCAAGGAATGGTCACAACACATCATTCATAACTCTCATGAATGTTGCAGGTGCATTACAAAGCCCAAATGGCATAACTAAACATTCAAACAAATCTTGTTTTGTCTTTAAAGAAATCTTCTTGATATCACCTTCAGCAATCCTGATCTGATAATAACCACTTCTCAAGTCCAACTTAGTGAAATAAACAACATCCTTCAATTAATCTAGCAAATCATCAATACGACGAAGAGGATAGTTGTTCTTTACCGTGATTTTGTTCAAAGCTCTAAATTCCACACACATGTGCCATGTACCATCCGTCTTTGGAACCAAAACAATAGGAGGCCCACAAGGAGATGTACTTGGTCTAATGACCCCTTTGTCAAGCAACTCTTGAATTTTCTTCTTGATCTCTACATTCTCCAAAACAGACATTCGATACATGCCAATATTTGGAAGAGGTGCATCCTTCTGCAATTGAATCTCATGTTGTATTCCTCTTTTAGGAGGAAACCCTTCAGGTTCCTAAAACATCTTATCATATGTGTTAACAACTTCAATAAAATAATGCTTGATTTTAAATCACATCCTTGGAAGGCTTCAGATTCAACAGTATCTTTGGGTTTCATCATCGACAACACAAAATTCTTACTATCATTTACAAGGCTTTTCATTTGTCCAACACTCACAAGAGACAAATTCATTTTCTTTCTATGTGATCTAACAATGTACTCATTTCCATCTTTAAACAAATGATATTTGTTTTCATGGCGATATAATACGACTTTCCATTCATACAAGTATGACTCCCCAAAACAATCTCGCATATGTCAAGTGGTACAACATCAAGCTCTACCTCATCAATAAAGTTTGCAGTGATGGCAAATTTCAGTTTACATTTTCTTGTCACTTGCAATTTGGAATTGTCACATACCCAACCCAAAGGATAAGGTTTAGGATGAGGTATAGTTTCCAAGTTTAGTTTCTTGACAATGGCTTTAGAAATAAGATTGGCTTGGGATCCACTGTCAAACAAATTATCTACATTGGTATGTTTTGTAATGACTCTAATGTGGAAATTCTCAATTCTTTCTTTATCATTTTGGGGTTCAATGGGCTTGCTAGAAGAACTATTACTTTCAATATAAGCCTTACCTTTCATTACCATGGTTTTGACTTTGGTATCATCACCTAAATCGGATCCTAGATATTTTTGAGTTGTTGCAGCAGTCTTTTGTTTCCCCCTGTTGTTAAAAAAAAATTGGTCTCAATTCTGTATGTAATTTCTAGCTATGGGCTTCAACATGGCCTTCTTTTGAACAATGTTTGCATGTGAGTTTTTCTCCCTCTTTATTGACTATAGCATTATTTTTACCCTTGCCTTTAAAATTCCCCTTTCCTTTCTCTCCATAATTGAATGGCTTCTTGCTAGTCTCCTGAGGACCATTTTCCCCCCTTGCTTCTAAATGATTTCCCTGAACACATCATCTAGATTGGTGGAGTTAAACATGAGAATTGTATGTCTCAAATAGATATGTAATCCACCTATGTATTTAAGGAGAGTGTCTTGTGAAGACAAATCTATACCGAATATTAAATATCTTCTTTTGAATTCTTGTGTATAACTTTGAACACGGTTACCTATAGCTTGTCTAAAATTTTTCCAATCCATAATTGACTTTTGCATGTAAGCTAATGGATAAAATTTCCTTCTTAATGTAGCTACAAAATCATTCCAAGAAGAGATAATTTTACCACTTTTATCAAGTCTTATTTAGTTTTGGCCTCCCACCAAATCAGAGTTGCACTTTCCAATCGAAGAGAACTAAGCTGGATCTAGGTCACATCATATTTAATCCTTTGAATCCTACAATAAACTTCAATCTGATGAACCCAATATCTTAATTTTCAACATTTAGTTCTCCATTGTATATAGGAAATTCAAATTTTTCGTCAAGCTTTAGCAAAGGAGACTTAGCATGTCCTTTTGGAGACCTTGGGGGAGTATGTGAAGAGGTTGAAGTGGAGGAGGTTGAAGGTGAAGGAGGAGGGAAAGGTGGAGGTAGGGGTGGGGATTTCTCCTGTCTCCTCCACTACATTTTGGTTGATTTGATCTCTCTCCTTGCAACCTTGTAATCCTTTGTTCAAACAAATCTTTCACCATTTCAAATAATCCTTTCTGAAAGCTCTCTCATCCTCACTGTTACACCAATTTTTGGTCATCTAACCTGTAAATATTAGATGGACCAAAGTACACCATGTAAGACCAATTTTACCCTAAGTAAAATTGCTTTCACTATGAAAAATAACTTAGTAATCCATAATTTATTAAGTTTTTATGGTCTAAACAGGAAACCCCATGAGGAAATATTGAATAAATCCATATTTGTTTGATTTTCCTCAAGGGATAATTAGTTAAACAGCAGTTTAATTAATATTCTTGGTCATATTTAACCCAAAACAGGAAAATTAATTATATAAATCATTATTTATCTTATTATTTTCTAGGAATAATTATTTAAACCTTATTTAAATAATATTCCTTGTTAAATTTGACTAAATCATTTATAAATAATTGAATAAATCATTATTTATTTAATTATTACTCAACCACATCCTTAAAATAATAAATAAATCATTTATTTATTTATTATTTACAAATAAAGAGATTTGACCAAATTCAAATTCTTTTTCCCTCCAACAAATATAATAAAATATTCCATAAAAGTTGGATCTAGAATTGGTTAATAATATTTTAATTATGCACCAATATCTAGACTAACTCAATATTTTGTTATAAATAGAAGGTTTTTTCCATTCACTCACTACCTTTTGTTGCCTAAAGATCACTCTGGATCTATACTTTTGGTCTGACTTTGATCCACCATCATTGTCATATTTTTTATATCTTTTTGCTTGTGAGCTCCCTTTGAGTTCCAATTTTGTCTGGGTTTTCTACACCATCAAGAGAGAGAGATCTTAGATCTGAAGCGCTGAGGACATACAAGAACCCATTCCATTGAGGGGGACTAGTAACATCTTTCTATATTCCCTTCCCAGGTGTCATAAATACAAAAATTCTTTAAAAATATTCTTGTCTTGTCTATTGGATGCATGGAGAAACTCTTGCTTTTATTTACTACTTAATGTCTTTTACTACAAATATCTAGATTTTGTAGCATTTATCTTGGTCAACTAACTATAGATTTAAAGAAATTGGCAGTCATCTTTGATTTTAGGGCCGTTTGTTATGCATAGCTAAAGTGAGTTTTTTTCGTACACTTGCGATTATAATTCATCCTAACAACTGGCGACTCCACAAGGGTTTACAATTATGACCTCTATCATTTTTCAGATCCGTGCATGACCAACTACTTCAAACCCTAGGGTTTTTATTTAGCTTTTTTTCTTTTCTTTTCTTGATTTTTTTTTTAACCTATAAAAGCCTAAAATAGTAAAAATTCTAACTTTCGTGTGTTTCTAGACCTATTGCGCAGGTGATAGGTATCAGTCGCAGTTGAGACGAAATTTTTTTCTGAAACCTAATCCCGAGAGTGCTGGAAGTGCAGGTTGCAATTTTTGGGCCAAAACATGTGACCTAGACCTTCAGGACATAGAAAACAACCTCAAACCTGCAACCTTTGCAGAAATTAGGTCAGAAACTGTGACCTGTACTTTTTGCGGGAATTTTTCTAAGATTTTTCTAGGTTTGTCCAGGCCCCTGTTCAGGGTTGTCTCACCTCTATCTCCACCTTTTTTGGACCTGTACTTGCTCTATTTTACTCGTCAAAGTGGGAACCTAGCCCCTTAGGGCTTCAATACGCTTCCACCTTTCTAGGAGGAGTTTAGCTGAAGCAGGTAGTCTGAAATTTCAGTGTGTTCAACCATTTTTCAGATCTGATCCTGTACCTTCAGATCCATTTAAGATTGGTTATTAATCCATCCAAAACACCTCTTTTCAGTTTTTTTTGGTCCTCCTCTAGGGTTCCCTCTGTTTCCCTTCAGGTTATAGCATTTCGCCACCTCATTTGCAGCACTTTTCCCTCTAGTTTTTTGCTGTTTTCTGCACCTATTTCCAACAGATCTGTCCTTTAGATCATTGTCCCTCCCTACTTTAGATCCATTGGCTATTTTGGTGTGTTTTGACTAGATTTTCCCACCCATAGACTAGTTGTTAGGAGGCCCGACTCCTTAGGTTTAGATTGATGCATATTTAGTTGTTTATTTTATGTTATATTCGGTTTACTTCTTGTTATTTGCAAATTCATTTACGAGTTATACGACACACTTTTTTCTTTTCTCTACACACGTATGGGTTTAAAAAATTGAAATTAACACACACACCCTAAGTGAAAAGCGCCTGGTTTACACCACGAGAAAAGACTATAGCACGTTGTAATCATTTGATCTGCACCTCTTTGCCCTTCTTTCGACATTGTAATCATTTGATCCACTGCACCTCCTTGCCCTAGTTGGTCTCTCTTCCTTTTGTGATCCATTTTTGTTCTTCCATCATTGCACCCCCAAGGTGTTTATCTCGGAGACTTCTTGGCCTTCATCCTTAGTTTCCACTAGAATACTTACTCCTCCACATAGGATTCAAGTTTTTCCTCCACCGAGTCCCCTTTCCAACTCTGCTTTTGGTTCATTAGGTTCCCCTTCTAGTTCTATCCCTGGTTATCCCCCTGCCACCTTCACCATGACTGGTTCAGGACCTAACGCTGGTGGTAGCCTCAGCCTTAATGCTGGGAATACTACTACTAGTGTGACCGCCACAGGAACTATCCTAGATGCTCCCTTACTCCCTTATATGGTAGGCCTCAGTCTTCCTGCTTTCAACCAATTGATCAATGACCCCATACACCATGATCCTAGTTGGCCTGCTATGCGAACAAAGCTCGCTTCTAACATCCCCAAGTTTGAAGGTCTTGCTAGAGAAGATCCTACAAACCTTGTTCGATCTTTTCACATGTGGTGTTCATCTAACTCCATCACCTATGACTCTGTACATTTTCAGTTTTTCCAACGTACACTTACTGGAGAAGCTTCCAAGTGGTATGTTGACCAGGCCTCCTCCTCTCATACTACTTTTACGACCCTTGCTCGGGCTTTTCTAGCTTACTTCCGACTTCCTTCTGACCTTCTTTGTGCTTGGTACCCAACTTTTGACCTGTTGTCAATCGTACGCAACATGCCTATACGATCATGTCGAATGGCGGAGAAGAAAGAGCCTATGTCGAGCCCCTACTTTCGAAGACCATGTCTACATGAACTAGTTTCTCATATCCATTTTTTCTGCTATCGGCAAAGATGTCACATCTCATTTCCCTCAAACCAAAGAAGCTGCTCTCCAGGTTGCGTTAAATTATGACCTGATCTATGCACAGTCTGGTTATGTTTATACCATATTTCCTGATCTCCCTAGACCTGGTGGTGCCAATGCATCGGGGGAATCCCATGCCGCCAACGATATCGTTGGAACCCTTTCTCATTTGTACACTCATCCTCCCATGGGTTATGGTTTCCCTCAATGAGGGGCAAGCTCCTCTAGCACTTCCCCCCTGGTAGCTTGTATCTAGTATACGGCATGCCTCCTCCTTTTGCCCAACCTGCTTACCACAATGTTACCCAACCTCCTTATTATCTTTATCCGCAGCCTGGTGCTCCAGCTCCTCCAGAATTATCACCTCTGCCTCCCTTGCCTTCTCAACCCCCGCAATAGTAGCCATTGCCCCCCAGGGGTAGGTGTATGCACAGTAGGGCGCAACTAATCCTCCTACTTCCAAAAAAAAGAGGAAAGGCACCCAAAATAAATCTTCCCAGGTAATCTAGGACCTAATCCCCAAGGGAATGCACCTAACACTGCTAACCAGCAACAGGGCAATCAGCCCAAGCAGGACAGGCCTATTCTCAAAAATAAGCCTTGTTCTTGTTGCGGTGTCTATGGTCACTACACCCACAATTGTCCTCTTTTACCTCAGATGCGTCATATGTGGGAGACTCAAGTAGCATCGCGTGGATAGCAAGCCTCCCCTTTGGTTCCTCCCAATGTTGCACCCATCCAACCAGCTGTGTTTACCAATCCTTTCCCTCCGCAAGGATTCGTGGCTACCCAACCACCTGAAGGTTAGGCAGCCACTCAACATCCTCCATCTAGTACCTCTGATTACTATATTCTCATGGTGAACTCTGACCAACCCATTATCGTTGACCTTAACCTTCAAACTCGGTCCCATCAATACAATAAGCCTCCCGCTACTTCTGCCCCCGAGCCCCCTTCTTCAGGTTCCACAGAGCCTATTTCGACAACCAATGGTCCTTTACAGATCCCTCAGCCTAACGCAAAGGTTCATACTAAGATCCCCAAGGGACCATTATGTTGAAACACTGCTTCTAGCAAAGCTACCCATTCGTATAGTATAGTAGATGATTTGGCACAATCTCCTGCTGCCATCTCAACAGTGGAACTCCTCCAGTCGTGCCCTTCACAATGAAAATATCTACTAACTGCCATGGGCGTTGTGGATCCTTCAGATGATCATTTTATTGTCTTCGATGTTGACCGGTCAGAACATCCTCCCCTTACTGCTTTCGTTGCCTTCCAAATCCCCGTCAATATCCAGAATGCCAACGTCTCCCATTGTATCATTGATGAGGAGGCATCAACATGTGTGATGTCTGCTTTGGTTTGGAAGAAACTCGGATCCCCTGAGTCGGACCCTTCCACTATCACCCTCCGAGCATGGGATAGCCACTCTTCCCAGCCCATTGGCTTGTTCCGTAATTGTCCTATTACTCTTGCGGGAAAGACTGTTTGTGTTGACGTAGAAGTCATTGATGCCCCCTTAGATTACAACATTATATTGGGTCGTAGCTACACTTATGCGATGTCTACTTTCCCATCTGCAGTTCACCGTAAGATGTACTTTCCTCATAATGGCAAGATAGTCACCATTGACCAGTTGACATATTATGAATCAAAGACTCAAACCTCCCCTAAGTCCATCATCTCTTTGGTGGCCAATAAGAAAAAATTCGAACCTTTGACTAGTGTCTCACCCAGAGTCTACAAATACTCCTCTTTGCTTCGTTCTTTCCCTAGTCTTCCTCCTCCTCTCTCTGATCCTAGCTCATTAAACGTTTGCATGATGCAATCGTCTCGAGCTTCCCTCAAGCGGCCCGCTTCGACTAGTCAGTAGCCCCACCCTCCACAACCTGCTCCTAGCACTTCGACCCAGCCTTCAGGACCCCCTCCTCAAGACCCCTCATCTGCAGCTGGTATCCATGAGCCTCTCTACCCTCCCGCCATGGTTCCTCACAGCCGTAACCATCTCGGAGCTATCCCTCCTGGCCATTACCCCTCTGGTCAGATACTGTTCCTAGCTCTCCCTCCTGGAGTATTTTCGATACCTGTTATGGCCACCTTATCCCTTCCTAACTTGACCCTGGGGACCCTATTCCAGTACATCGATCTCCCAACCACTATCTCACCTGGTCAGCCCAAAAATTATCTTGCTTTGACCCTGGTTCAACCGGTCCCCATGATGCCTCCCTCTGTTACCGTGCCTCAATCACCTCAACAGGAACCTCCTCATGTTGCGAAAGCTTCGGGTGAAGGGGGAAAATCTCGCAAGAAGGCACCTAAAGACAAGGTTGCCCTGACAAACCCTGCTCCTCCTCAGCCTCCAGAGCATACCCCCCCCCCCCCCCGGTGTGCTTTGTGTGATGTTGTCAGTCATGCCACCCATCATTGTCCTGAATTACCTTGTATCAAGCCCATGGTCAATGTTGCGTTCCTTGGGTCTACGGTCCCTGAAGCCTCTATTTCTTCCTAGACTGCAGCCAAGAACCCCAAGACTATTAACACCAACCAACCTTGTGCTTTGTGTGATTTCCATGGCCATTATACCCATCGTTGTCCCCACCTCATGCATTATCGCGCCTCTTTGGAGGTAGTTCGGGAGTACGAGATTGAACAGAACCAGTCCGCCTCTCCTGTCCTTGCGCAGTATGCTTCGAGCCAACTTGAGGGTTTACCCACTCCCATTGACATTCCCCCTCCTGATGTCAAGATGACGGAGCCTACGGCCACCATCCTCTACCTATCATCATTCATGAGATCTATAGTGGAAACTCCCTCTGAGACTTCCCCTTCTATTTCACTCGACCTCCCTTCCGCGATCAACCTAGGCTCAACATCAGTGGATCCCTTATCTTCTTGTTCTTCCGTCATCCCCGTTGAAAATGCAACAAGATGATGGAGCTTAGTGAAATGAAGTCGCCTTCACTAAGTGGCCCGTGTGCACTCGCGCAAAGTTCATTTTTAGACTATGTCTATTTTTAGACATAAGGAGCATGGTCCAGGGAAGGTGTGATGTTATTCTTGGAGTATTGGTCATGTTGGTGAAAATAGATGGACCTCTATTTTTTGACCTATAGGTCGAAGTCTATATTTAGACTGCCTATCCTAAAAATAGGGAAGTCAAATATTATTTACCCTTAATAATATTTGGACTATAAACTTTAGTTTACTCTCTTGGAGCACTTCGGTTCGAGCCTTGGAAGTGGCTCATGCATCGACGAGAGGGAATTACGCTATTCCTAAGGGTTTGGTGAGCTCATGCATGGTTGAATTCGGTTAGGACTTCGGTGGCGAAGTTTGGCAGAGTTAATGGGAGCATGAGATGGTGGAGTTGTGTTCGGTTTAACTTAGTTGAACTGATTGAGATTAGTTTAAATAGCTAATCAATTAGTTATGAGTGGAGTGAATTAAATATTATTTAATTCATTAATTAGTAACTCATTATTCAACTCGAGAACACATCAGTTCACTACAGTGCATGATCAGTTCAGTGGAGACCAGTGAAAGAGGTAGATGAAAGGGTGGAGTTAGCTATCAGTGGCGACATCAGTTGTGCATGAGATTTGCACCACACTTGGAGGAATTTCCCATGATGATTGCACTGTCAAGCCAAGGAGATTCGAACCTTGGATCTCTATATAGACAGGCCAGGATTGCGAAATAGAGGCAAGGCAATTGGCGGTGAGTTTTGAACCAATAACCTGTTCAAAACCAAGCTAGTTTGTGTGTAACTTTATGAGAAAGTACTGAGTACTTGTGAGGAGTATTGTACTGAGTTTGTTACATGATTTCTCCATTATAATATACACAATAGCTGTGGGGTTTTCAGCTAAAAGCTTTCCCCATACATACTGTGTTAATGTGTATGATGATTTGATGTGTTATCGCTTGATTTTATTTCCGCATGTTTGATGATCTGAGTGGAAGAGATTATGTGTTGCATATAAATTCGAATTGTATGTGATCAGGATAGTCTCGGTGGATAATTGATCATTATTCAGCAAATTTCTACAATCCCCCATGATGATGCGCATGTGAACCTTTCTTCTCATGATGATGATTCAGGTAGCTTCGCCGCGATATGTGGTCTCCCTTCCTCCAGTCAACCCATCTTCTACGGTGATGATGACATCATGGAAATTGTTTCCACCCCTGACTTCATCTTCCCCGCCCATAAGCGGGATGGCACCATCCGTGTCTATGGTGACTTTCACACCTTGATCACAAGCTTCCCCCAAGGCATCTCCCACACACCCCCTACCCATTGGTGTGCGGGTGGTAGAAATCTTACCCAGCGCACTCCCTCTTGCAGTCTTTGTTTGATTTCTACCTTGTGTTCGGGCTGCCAGTATTTTTCATCATCCTCCCATTTGTTGTCTTGTGGCACCTTTCAGATGGACCCCCCATCCACACCTTATATCGATTACGTCGATGGTGCAAGTCGCTACTCCTGGAATCTAGCCTCGGCAGGTTGGGCCATTTTTACCCCCTTACATTCGCTCATTCTCTCGAACGGTGTATGCATTGGTACTACCACCAATAACCAGGCCGAATATGATGCAGTGCGAAGTTTATTAGCTGATGCCATTTCCCATCGCATCCTCCACCTTCATGTTCATTTAGATTCCCTGCTTCTTGTCATGCAATTGAATGGTGTCTATTGTGTACATAATCCTATCGTTTTTAGGAGATATTTACAAGTGAAGCTTTTGATGCGTGAATTTGAAATAATTACATTCATTCATGTACCTAGAGCACAAAATCACTATGTAGATAGCATTGCAAACAATATTCTAGATTGGCACTTAGCACACGCATTTAACACAAGAAAATAGCATACAACCATCAAAACGATGCATATCGATTATATGTGTTGTATAAAATGTTTTAGAGTCCATTAACTCTGATACATATTGCATGCCCATAGCATGTTACAAAAACTCAAAAATGGGGGCACCACATGCCCCTACACATAATCACTATCTAGAGGATCCCGAGCCAATGGCTCTACTCCTGCAGCTCGTAGATCACACATCCCCTATCCAGCCATCGCCATGCGCCGCATGAACCCTCTCCACCCTGAGGGTAGACCAATACATGGCTCTATGTATTGTTCATCCAATTCTTGCTGACCACGCTTTGAAACACTGGTCAGAAGCCTGTCACATCTACGACGGATGTCCTCCAGGAGGGCCACTGGATCCTCATTTTGCGGTGCTCTCGATCCACTAGGTCCTATAGCTCTTAATACTGCAATTCGTCCCATGTACCAAGATGGTTTTACCGGTGTTGTATCTGCATACCAAAAGTGAATGAATCAGTACCATATACAATCTTGTGAAACTTAAAATGCACATAAAAAGATTAGCAACTTGTCACTTACCATCGGGCCCCCTTTGACCGGGATGCGGTGTGATGCGGGTCCCCATGATAACTCATCCCACTATAGGGATAGTCATCTATGTACATTGGCATCTAATCCCAATGAGAAAAAAACTCAGGTCGGAACACGCATCTGAATGCCCCACCTTCCTCTCTGCATAGTAGCTACCCCCACTGGTGCATCCTGGGCTCCCTCGGGCCCCCATCCTGGATCTGTATACGAGGTCGAAGTGTCGAGATCTTTCAAAGAAGAGCGAGCACAACATTGTGCCATATGCACATTCATGGTTCACTTGTCGCTTGCATAGCGACAACTGTCGTTTCAACGACGACAGCATCATTTGGGCCCACCCATAGTAGGACCCACTCAAAACACCCTCAACAAGCATCATCTGACCCCCAGTGATGTGGTGGAGTGCCTAGTTTCCCAGGATCCACAACACCGTTGTGGCCACCGCACGGGTCTCTAACCTCTCTAGATCCCCGATCAGTATCCGTTTCCCCTTGACATGGAGACCTGGTCGGCAATGGCGCTCTACAAACTCCATGATGTTTTACCCTTGTGGTAATAATGGCTGCGTATTCCCCACCATCCCAAGTGGTGGGAGACTAGTCAGGAAATATATATCCTAGACTGTCAACTCGATCTGGTGCCCCTGCACTATAAATACCTCATGATCCGGATCCCAATAACTAAAAATTTGTGCCAACAAGGGCTCCCCAACTCTCATCAAAGGGTTTTCCACAAACTTCAGGACCCCAAACCTGGCCAATGCACTGCAGACACCATGATCCTCTCGAATCTCCGACCGTAATATGTCCAGGTCTCTCTCTCTCTCCATTTGATCCGCAATTCTGCCATATCTGCACAAAACCATCATATTTGTCAGTGTACAGGAAGGAAAGACTGCATTCAATCGTAAAAACCCATCTCTTAGCCAATAAAAAACATTTAAATACCCCTCTCTTTTAGGTCGCACTTTTCAGGAAAAATACTGGGGCATGTTGCAGTTTTCTTCCCAAAACCTGCTACCCAGGTCACAGATATTGCCCCAAAAAGTGCGACCAGGCCATGAAGAAAAGCAAGGGTCTGTTCCTGAGCTCTGGGCACCTAAACTGAACTTTCAATCCACTAAAATGAAAGAGTAGGGTTAGGCCTCTTACCTGCAACTAATGGATCTCGATTCCAAGGGTCAGTTTGTCTGTTATGATCACCGAAATATTTAGGGCCTTCTCTCCTCTCTACATTCACCATAGCTACACTTGCAAATGAGTGAATTTGGAGGGGAAATGCCTTATTAAAGGAAAACCCTAGATTTTTCTTTCGCCCGTTGCAGCCAAACCATAGCTCATCTTGAAAAATCATCTGTACAGTTGGAAAGCTCTCACCAATCTTTCAAATGGGTATCCTTTAGTTTTTTGTGATTTGATACTTCACCATGACACATTTTTTCTAAGAAGGGTCACTTCACCACTCCTCAAAATCGAATTTCTTCACTTGCAACACTTGTACTTAGGGAACCACTTTGCCTCCATACTTGTCCATGCTTGTGTTGATTTTTTTCATGAGTAACCATCTTATACTCATGTATTTATCGTCCCCACCAAACCTTTTCTGTGTGGCAGCATCATCGAGTCGCCCTTATTTAGAGCATCCGAGTTGAGTCACCATCGCATCCATAGAGTCTATCTCGAGTCCCTTTGTATCCCGCTATAGTCCTCCACCCTTCATTGCTTGGTTCCTCTCTCGTGTCACACATTATGGCCTTTAGTCCTACTATCCCCTGTCTCCTTTGATATTGTGTCAGTTTCTGCCAGGTCATCCATGCCCTTCATGCTCTAACAAGGGAAGTCGTCAACCCGTTACTTAGTACCCCCTAGTGTTAGTATGTCAGTCGCTCTACTATTATCTCTCATGCCTTAGTTGAGGATCCCTTATTGCCTCACCTATGGCAGACCTCCTTCTATTGACATCAGCTCATTCATTTCAGAAGACAGGTCTAGAGGGCGCTGTACCTTGGTTCCAGCTTCCACTCTTGTTCAGTTCCTCAGATCAAGCAAAGGGACTTCTTATTTCCCTTTGACTTGATTGTTTCTCATCTCCAACTCCTTACAGCATGATCGAGATCTGTATACTTGATGGTTCAGTAATGCAGTAGATTGTACCAGTGATTCTCAGCTGTGTGTGAGATGTTTCAGACCTCATGAGGGGGTGGCCCTTTAGGTAGCCCCCCACATGCCCAGATGACTTCTTCATTACAGCCTTCGATGCAGCTCCATAGATTTGATGGTTCCAGCCTCAGCCGCTTGCAATGCCTCTTTAGTTTGCATGTATCATTCAGATTTTCAGAGCCCTCTCCTATTTATAGGGCCTCTTTGATTGTAATTATATATCATGTACTCAGATATTATTATATAAATCTTGGTTGTTATCCCAGGCACAGTATGTATGTGGGATTCATTATTTATGTGGGATCCATAATTTATTAAGTGTTTTATGGTCTAATGGGAAACCCCATGAGGAAATATTGAATAAATCCATATTTGTTTGATTTTCCTCAAGGAATAATTATTTAAATAAACGGTTAATTAATAATTCACAGTCATATTTTAACCAAAATAGAAAAATTAATTAGATAAATCATTATTTATCTTGTTATTTTCTAGGAATAATTATTTAGACCTTATTTAAACAAGGCTACAAGGTAGCTACTACCTGCCCCTTAATTTAAATATAGTAATGTTGCAATGTGATCTTGAAAATGTCTATGGGTAGCTATTACATGCCGCTTAATGTAATTATAGAAATGTTGCAATTTGAGTTTGAGCATGTTTATGAAGATTTGCTTTGTAATAAAGTATAGTTAAATTAAATTAGAAATAATTGTTGCAATTTGAGTTTGAGCATGTCTATTAGGATTTTCTTTGTAATAAAGTTGCTGCTTAATTTAGTTTAAATATAATTAAATCAAAGTAAAAATTAAAAATTTATGCGCTATATAGTAGTAGTTTAAATCTATCTAAATTATAGTAAAACAACTTTTGTGTTGATGATGGTAACCAATTGATAATTACTAGGATGACCCATGAGCATATGCATTTGATGTGTAGATTAGATCTGCTACATATGCTTAGCTTATTTTTGGCATCAATATGAGTATGAAAGAGTAGCTACTACCTGTTGTTTAATGTAAATATAGAAATGTTGCAATTTGAGTTTCAACATGTTTATGAGGATTTGCTTTCTAATAAATTTGATGCTTAGTTTAGTTTAAATATAATTAAATTAAAGTAAAAATTAAGAATTTATGTTAGTGTTAAGGTTTACAATCTAATCAATTTAGGTTTTTTAGTAAATGGTAAATTGAGTTATTTTGTTAATCCAATTCCACCTAATACAAGGAAAAGGCTTAT